>NKZH01001954.1:0-18078 GCA_002370695.1 Metschnikowia matae var. maris | reverse complement strand
AACATTGTTTCATCTGAATGCCTTCATTGGAACATGCAGTACCCGCACATCTGCAGGGCCCTCATCGTATGTTCCACAGTTTCAACAAATGCATCCCCTAAAATAAAAGTACAAGCCTCCACTATTTTATAAGAATACCGAATATATACATCAACTAAGGGATTACATGCCAAGATGTCTTCTGACATTAGACTCACCAATAATATTTAGTTCAGAAGCACTGATGTTTTCCAAGGACCTGAACTGTTTCTCGACACGCTTCAGGAGTGCACACAAGTGCCCTACGTTCTTCTTGTTGAACTTGCAGCACATCTGTACCTCAAGATCACGTGCCTGGTGGCACGTGAGCAAAGTTCAGGTTCACATGTCCTACTGGAACGTGAATAGAGGAGCAAGCAAGTGTTAAACTTAACACTTGATGCATATGCAGATGAGTACATTTCTAACTTAAGATGAAATGTTGCTAGGAGAAATTGTTGCTAAGAGGATTATTTAAGCCAAGCCATATTGGTTGCTACGATCCGCAGTATTGAAACAGGGCGGATAAGTAAATCTGTCACGGCACCCCTAGGTTGAGTTTATAGGAATCTAACAAACGTTATCACTGCTCCACAATTGAAAGCGTAAAGCGCTGAAACATTAACACTTCTCGGCCTTGTGTTGAACTTGCAGGACTTCTGGACTTGTTTAGTCACGTGCTGTTAGCACGTGAGTAACTGAGACAAGTTCATAGTAGTACAGTGGGGCAAGCAAGGGTTGAATAACACTTGCTGCATGTGCAGCTGAGCACATTTCTAACTCTATTCGGAAAAGGGGTTTGAGACACCTTACTACAGGATAGGAAGAACCCTGTATCTTGGTTGCTATGCCAACCAAGATCTTGGATACATAAGTTAGGTATAATCCGTTCTAGGAAGGATTATTGAGAAAGAGTTCAACCACCAGAACCCTAGTTTAGTTATCATAGGAATATAACAATGAGTACAACAACTTCCCTGCCTTACTTAAAGAAGTTGTTAGAAAACGGTCGGACTCGCATTCCGGTATACGTGAGCGTAAAGGATAATGCTCGACACCTTGTTCTCAAATGCTCCGCATCATTATTGTAAAGAAAGATGTTGCACATTTACAGTCTCGTATTTTAAAAAGTGTGTAAATCTTTTTATTTAAAGTATATATCAAAGTCACTTTTAATATTATATACTTCTTTTAGGGATATCCTCAAAATTCGATTTTTGAAGCGATGTTGTAGTTTTTAATATGTGGTTTTACTTCTTTTCCGCAGTTTATTGAAGTTGTGTAAGAATACGAATTACACACAGAAAGCTATTAAAATCATTACAGTCGTATACAATGATTTTCTCAAAGAAATTTCTTATATTTAACAATAGAAATATACTACTTCTCTTTCTGAGTCAAATAATTGCTATTAATGCAGAGATCACAACTCCCATTATAGTCACGCAAAAATTTGACAAAGTCACTACTAGCATCTTTCCCTTGGAACTGAATTTTGCATTTTACATCACCAGGGGAACTATTGCCTTTATTCTTTCTGTTCCCTGGTTTATTTCTAACTTTTTCTTCATTCCTGTATTTTGAGTTTTTCTCAACTAAGTGCTTGACACGAGACTTGCGCTTGGGCACTTCTAACACATGAGGCCCACTCAAGCTGTCGTAAGGCAAAAAATAAACTTCCACGTCGAAACAATCACTTTGATTTAAAGTTTCTTTTTGATAGAAAATAAATTGCAAAGGGGTACCAAATACTTTGCACGATTGAAAAGAAGCATTCAAAACCTTTTTTCTTTTACTCAATTTCAAGCGACTTACAGGGACCCCAGGACCAAAACCAAGCATTCCCTTGTAGAAACCAAAATACCCTGGGGTACCGGTGCTATTGGTAGTTGCGTGCATTCTATGCAAAGTGAATTTAACTGGAGGCTTCTGCAGCAACCCATGAGATAATATACTTAAATTCACCTCGTCGTCTTCAAAACGGGTCCCGGAGAGTGGGACAAGGGTCTCATTGATCCTGACGAAAAAGGAGTATCGCGGTACGGGGGAGTCCTTTGACAATAAAGGTTGTATTCTCCCACAATCATCTGGCACTTTTCCCTCAAACTTATGCTTCCTACCCTTTTTCTGTTTATGTTTCCTATGTTTCTGTGGCCTATGTCTTTCTCCTTTTTTCTTGTTCTTTTCCTCTGATTTATGCTTTCCATCATCAAGTTTTTCATTTTCTACTGTTTTTTTCTTGCCTTCCAAAATATCAAGTTTGTCAAGTGCTTCAGACATATGATTTTTATCTTGTACAGGGGCATTTTTTATTTGCTCACTTTTATGTTCCGTTTCCTCGGATACTGGCTTTATGTCATCGTCAGCCACTAGTTTTTTTTGTCATCGGGTACTGGTTTTTTCTCGTCTTCGAGTATTTTTTTTCCGTCTTCTTCAGATACTAGTGCTTTTTCTTTTTTAAGTATTGGTGTATCTCTAAAGGCCGTGCGATTAATCGTATCGTAGGGTAAAAGGTAGATATCAATCTTGAAACATTCAGAATCGGGAAGAACTGTTTTTTCGTCAAAAATATCATACAACAGGTTAGGAATAAAAGCACACGCTTGAAAAAAAGTATTCAGAATTTTCAGTTTATTATCAAGCTCCAAGTGAATCCTAGGGGCGTCAGAATCAAAGCCAAGCATACCATTTTGAAATCCTAAGTACATCAAATTCGTTGTGTTTTTAGTCACTGCAAAATTATCTTGAATAGAATTCAGTGGGATGGGCGTACAAGTCTCCAAAGGACAATATATTGAACTCCATACCATTGACCTCAGAAGACGTGCTGAAGAGGGGCCATAAGGTATCCTTGACTTCAGCGAACAACGCCAATAGGGGCTTGGCATGTGCCAGCGCAGTTACAAACACAAGAGAGGAGAAAATTAATTTGCTGACTTTCATGATGGATTGAATGCTCCTGGAACTGGAAACATTGTCTATTTATAAGCCGACGGGCAAAGTAAATTTTCTTTCTACCGAAGTATCCGTTTAGGGATTTCGCATTAAAAACAATGGTGAGAGAAACGATGAACAACAGGAGAGGAATTTGAGAACGATGTGCATTCTGAGAACAAACCATGTAATATGCTCACTCCGGTGCACT
This sequence comes from Metschnikowia matae var. maris, assembly GCA_002370695.1. Classification (NCBI taxonomy): domain Eukaryota; kingdom Fungi; phylum Ascomycota; class Pichiomycetes; order Serinales; family Metschnikowiaceae; genus Metschnikowia; species Metschnikowia matae. The sequence goes on along the minus strand of NKZH01001954.1, from coordinate 14,915 downwards.
CGTACCAGACACTCATGTTCTTAGGGCTTAGTTGCTGATTCATTGATTTGACCACGCGCAAGACAACCATTCTCTCTACGTTTGGCAGACCCATTTAAGCAACCGGGTTTTGATACATCACTCTAGATGATCCTGGTTTAACAAGGCAAGCTATTTAAGCTTTTGGCAAGATTTTATAGATGGGTCTATCCCCTATATTCTTATATCCATTGAATAAAGTGCAAACTTCCTTTGTTCCAACCAGCATATTATGGGATAACGTTCTTTGTCTTTCAACGCACATTTTCTTGCACCCCCTCCCCATATGGTATTGGGGATAGAACTGTCTCAAGTTAGAGAGTCTCTATGACAATTGAAGAAAATTAATTCATAATGTGGACCATATTCGGGATTGGAATGAAACTTTTGAGTGCTCTTTTTTTCTTCAGTGATTGATGAATGTATGTAAGAAATAAGGTTAAACTTTTTGATGATGGTGATGGCCTTGCAAACCGACATTTGCTTAATTATTAAACACCCTCAAGTAATGAAGAGTGAATTTAATGTCATGACTGACTTGTTCAAACCCTTCAATTGGTTTGAAAAAGAAGCACATCTGTGTTCTAGCAGTGAACTAAACCAGAAATTCCGGGGTTTCTGGTACCGATAGGTCTGTTTTTGGCTTGGATATTTTTGAAAAGCTCTTTTCTCATAGACAATTGATTTGCAAAATAGAATAAGCCAAGACAAATTAAATCGCACTATACAGTGCATTTCCTGGAACTCCAGTTCTTAAGGGGTTTTAATAAACTTATGTGATGTTCTTTAATAGTTACTTGGTAATAATTGGAACACTCAGAAAGGTTATTTTCCCCAAAATTCAGTCTGTCTCACCATGTCCGGTATGATCAGCATAGTTGCTTTAAAGAACAGCTGGCACAATGAAGACACATGAATCAACTGAAACATCAGCTCCAATACAAATTTGATACTAAAAAGAGCTCTAGCTGAAATTTTTATAGCCATACCTAAATTTCTTTAAAGTATAAAAGACATACCAGAACATATTTTACTCTACTCATTAAGGCTCCACCATAATCCCGTTCCTCTATCCTAAGGTCAAAAGTAGCTTTTAATACAGAAGCATGCCTCATTGGAAAGTCATGAAGCTGCAAAAACATCATACATACTGTTAAGGGCCCTTGTCCCACTATGCCTTTTCAAAATCCAAAACCCCAACAGCTTGTGTTGACTGCGCGTGTATGGCTGTACTGCAAGGAGAACTTGACTGAGTATGAGTCTATTACCTTACAAGGCAATCCAATGAACTTGTTACCCAGAACAAAAAAACGCCAGAGAAGAGCAAAAAGGTGTGAGCAAAGTTTTCAAAGTCAAGTGGCTACGTGATTTATTACCATTAATAGCTAGAAAAGGCTGTCTGAGTGGCTTCTTTAGTGAATTGGATCCACCGAGAAGCATTTCCTTTATTCTACACGATAACCAAGTATTGAGAAGCGGTCCATATCCTTAGTAAACATGATTCCCTCTACACTAGTTAATATTGGTGGGTCTGGTGTCGGGAGACATCTTGGTATGTCCTCCTCAGCTGATGTATATTTCGGATACTCTTATAGCATAGCGGGAGCTTGTCCTTTTATATTGGGGTGAGCCTTCATGTTGAGATTTTGCGTAATCTCTTTGCTAACTTGAAATTGTTATGGCGTTGGTCTCCATTTGTTCTCTTTAGTATGATGGTTCAGGATTCATCTTAAATCACTTTTATTCATCTCTAAACTAGATATTAGTGAACTGTTCTCACAATCGATACCGCTCAAACCTGAGCGGGATCCTCTCTATATATAGTTGGGTCCCCGGGAGCCCTAAACCGCTCCCTCTCTCGTCCTTCTCTCTCACCTGCAGTGTCTTCAAAGAACACAATGCCCCAGAGCTGGACACGAGCCCAACACAGCTTAGTTAGCAATTGTCTCCCTTAAACAATACCCAACATTGTTTCATCTGAATGCTTACCTGCAGTCACATGGAACATGCAGTACATCAGAGATGTACTGATTCCTCATGTTCCAACACTTCACACGACCACGATCACGTGAGTGACAGCGGTCTCAGGGAAATAGGGAGCCGCGGCTCCTATTTCTCAACATAGAACGCGCAGTACATCTCTGATGTACGGATTCAACAACAAGTGCTGGTTTCTCAACACTAGGAAACAACCAATTTCCTTGATGGGTGACGGATCTCCATCGGCATAATAACTATTCATATCTAACACATACCATTGTAAATGTACTCACTCTATGTAGCTATATAGGCCATTCTCCTTAAGAAGTTCTTTTTTGTTCAGCCTTACTCATTTTCGTCATCTCCAACATCACGTACCCATAAATTTTGTCTTGCATTAAATTCCAAGTTAAGAAGTTTAGTAAAGCTTAACAAAAGAAAAAAGCTAAGAAAAGATTTTACTTAATTCTTAGCCCCGAAATCTCAAATGGGTGTTGGTTTCATGAGTAATCTAGGCATGTCATTTACTATCCCCAACCCACTGTATTATGGATCCGATGGCCTATATACATACCACTTGGTTATTCAACATCACTACTCTTCCCATGAGGTCATCTTTTTCATGTGGTTTTCCTCCAAACACAGAAGCTGGTATGGGTACAAGGCAGAATTGGTGTCTCTGTTGTAATGCAACATGTAGATCTCTACCTCAAAACAGTAGTTAGCTCGTTTTGGTGGAACTCCGTAGTAAATTCCACGTGCTGATCCAGTTATTAAATTACATGAGTAAAATGGGCCAAGATTTACCCTCTTCTTTTTATCCAAAATCAACGTAATAGGAGAGACTTTAGGACCAAAAACAAATTGGCCTGCAAATATTCCCACACTCTGCCAGTATGAAAGTCGTCTAGTGTAGGCGTTACTGCCATGTAATTTAAACTCCACAGGACTTTCTAGTGGATCTCCGTGTGTGAACATACTCACATATCCAATCCGTTTGCCGAGATAGCTTGCAGATAGGGGTACAAGCTTGTCATTAATTTTTGCGAAGAAAACTAATGGCATGGAATCTGCCAAAGTAGTAGCTGCAATAAGAAAGGCAAAGATCGATTGGAATATCTTCATGATGACTTTTTTCCTAATAAGAGAAGTAATATTTCATCTATAAGAAGACCAGAAAATGTATAGTTTTTCATGACACCCATGAAAGTCGGAACAATAGTATGAGAGTCCATGATCATGCGCTGAATCATGCACACTTCCTGTATACATGGGGCTATCATGTGCACTTCCGTGCCAGCCCCCATTCAGTAAACCAAGCAGTTATTCAGTTGTGTCAATGAATACTAAATATTTGAATTCCATTTGCCGGACTTTTGTCTTTTTTTTTTCTTTCGAAATAAGATTCTTTCGTCTTCTGATCTCAATTCTTTATGATTTGCGGGTTTATTCTCTCCTTCTCCCTCAAAGTAAGAATAGTCGATCCGTACAGGTAACTCATATTTCATGTTCACTACCATGTGTCGAATATAATAAGCAAGTCCATCCATTGTTGAAGAACAAAATGAGGTAAATCACTGCTCACCTTTTTTGATGTCAATAACAGACCTTCTGCAAACGTGGCTTCTATCACCGCAGAAATCTATATGAAATAGAAGTCAAGACTTACTCAATAGAGGTTTATCTTTCATATAATCATCAACAAAAGATAGATATTGTACATTTATGAATAATTATTGACGGGATTCACAGCTTCAGCATCGGAATTTTTGCACAAACACTGTTTCTTAGCCAGTCCGAAAGTGTTGAGATACAGGAGCCGCGATGACTCACGTGCTTGTGGTCGTGTGAGGCTCACCTCAATATTAAGAACAAGCTCCCGCTGTTCTGTAAGAGTTTCCGAAATATATGTCAGCTGAGGGGGGGACATACCACGATGTCTCCCAACACCAGACCCACCAATATTAACTAGTGTAGAGGCACTGATGATTTCAAAGGACCTGGACTAATTCACTTCAGAGAGAAGTACTGTATGTAACCAATACAGTTCACTTAGGATGTCTTTAAAAAGAGTCAAGCAATAATGAAGTGAGTATTTAAGTATTCTTTTGAGAAACTAGGCCAATAAATATAATGCATAGAAAAATCCTGGATGGGTAGACTTTGTAAAGCTAATACTCATTCAATTGGTGAATGTATTCTCTAGTAATAAAATTCAATAATAAATGAAGTGACACAACTGAGGAACTCAAAGATAAAGCCAGTCATCTCATCTTGACCGAGTCCAGAATATTATAATCTTCACGAAACTTTAGCGCTAATTGAGCTTGTCCATAGAGTAAATGCGTAGAATCCTTCTAATTTTTAATACTGGTACCCAGTGTGCCCGTTCATATTTTAAAGGGAATCAAGAATTATTTAAATAGATCCGCAATCGCACTTCAGAAATTGTACATCAGGTGTCCATCTGGCGCGGCTTGTTCACGGCTCGCCCATAGCAATCGGCCACCTTAAGTGAGTCAATGAATGTCAACATACGATGTCAGGATACTCCGTAGTGAATTATATGCAGATCAGTCATTTACTATGTGCAGGTGTTTATGGTCTACAAAGTCTGGACTCTGAGAGCTTCCGGAAACAATTGAAGTCACGGTTCAGGATATATATTTTTCTGTTTACAGTATCTCTGCGTGGCTGCAAAAAAGGCGCACCATGCCCTCTGTTCATTTACGCAGTCCATTTGACGTAATGAGTAAAAAATTCCGTTCCGCAGTAAGCCTTAGTACGTCACGTGACCTACGTTGTTATATTGTTAATGACTGCCACAATTTTTTACATGGATCCTAAATATTCCAAACCAATTTAGAAGGAAAATTGAATACATGCGGAATTTTAATTTATACCTTTGACTGTCACAACTACTATTCAAACTTACTGGGACTATGGGTGGGGCGGCATACACTTCTAAATTGCACATTACTATGCCTCGGCGACAGTTTGATATGTGCTAAACTGCCTTCCTAGCGGACTCATATGGCCTGTAGTCTTAGCAGCCTATTTAGGGGAATCACAAAGAAATACGTAAGCTGCTGAGCACTGGTTTTTACAAAGTACCATTGTTTAGATGCTTTCTGGAAAACACACTACCCAAAGTAACAATTATAGCGTAACGCGCGGAATTGAAGCCAGTTGACGCGTACTTTCCATTTCTCACCTTTGTAAAAATTGCCAACCATTCCTTTTGAGAATAAGTCATTTTGACCGGGTTCTTGAAGTCTATTTAAATAACCTCAAATTTCTTTTAGGAACCCACCACTATACACAAATTTTAAAGTATGGGAGGCATCGTTAAGGAGCTACCATAAAATCAGAAAATTCAACAATAGATGATTTGGCGCCGAAATAGTTTTCTCTGCTCAAATACCATTTCTGGCTCATTATCATACATACTCCCTTTGCTAATCTCTTAAAGAACCTTGGAACAACGAGAGGAGATTCTTCTAGTGCGCTTCTAAGTAGACTAAAAAAACTTTTCATACCTTACATGTGATATTCCTGTTTTAGACACTCATTTCAGTGGAATTCAAAAGTGGCAATATAATAACCTTCACATCAAAAAGGACTATATATCTCTCTATGCATGAAACCTTTTAATTTTTATGAAGTTTCAAGACAATAGTAGCGTAGGAATCTTGGTACCATCTAGATTCTGGACCCCAAAAGTATGGTTAATTTGGTCGGTAGCCAAAGTCGTTTTTTCTTCCATTAAATTTTTTTGATGGTTCTATCTTCTTCCCACCCATTCAATTACAAGTCTTCACCAACGCCTTAGCTAATAGAAAATTCTTGGGGTGGTGCTCACAGTTCTTGGTGAGAATTTTCAACGAAGCTAGCCTTACATCTACAGTTACATAACCTCCCAAAGAAGCATGTATAGGCTGGCATGTCCCATTAAATTCACTTGATAACTCATATGTGCGGCTTTGTTTATTTTGTATGCATAATGTGATTTAGCCATACTACGGTACTTGCATTATCTGGCGCGATCATGATGTTGTTTGATGAGATTTTCGTGGAAAAAGTGTACTCCTAAAACTCCAATATCTGCCATTACATCAAAACCCAGAAATTCCGTAGAAAAAAGAATTGAAATTTGCTACAGTGACCTTCTAGTATCATCAAATTAACTGTACAATATCCGGAAGTATTTTATTGCTAACCACGAATGCCATTCAGTATAAGACTTAAGTAGTTTGACTTTGAACAATTTTTAAGAGCTTTATGGCTTTCATTAATTCAACAAGAATGATGAGGACACGTTTTAATATATTGAATAATATTTTGGCTTTGAATATTTATGGTTTGGCCCAAGTAAAACTTGACTCTACACGTCAGATGAGGAGCCAATCAAAAGACCTCTTAAAATTACAAAACAATTTCAGGATAAACTCATACCCGTTCAACTACATCTTGCATATGTGCAATTAGACCTCAAGGACTGTTTTTTACCTTAACCACTACTCTGTCTTGTCTAAAGATTAAGGATTAGTGCTCGGAATTAAACTCATAATGAGGTCACGAAATCGCGTGAACCTTTAAATTTAGCCTTTCAAGGGGACAAAGGATACTTTTCTTTTTAATGCGCACTGCACTTCTACCATGAACCATGGCTGACTCAAGGGAGTCCTCGTAATCTAAGAGCTCATTGCAAAGAAGGGGTCGAAAGAATGAATTTGAGCCATAATGAGAAATTCTGACAAAAGACTGTTCATGTAGAGTTTGAAGAAGTAAATTGTGAACGGATCGAAATACTAATATAAAGTTTGAGAAGGAATGAATTGGAATAAAATGAATTTGATTCAGAATAAGAAAGAGATATAGCCCTGGCTTCGTAAAGTCTCTGTGAATAGCAATTCTTGTCTGCCGAATTCCCCACTAACAATCTCATATTTACGGGCTAATGTTCCCGAAAAAAAATTTCTTCGATCCCAGCGTGCAGGGGGTATGATCCTTATAGCCCTTGGTTTAAGACAATGTTTTCTTTTCAGTTTGATCAGGTCAGGCCAATTGCCCATATAAAAGGCCATGCCTTCTCTTTCTGCTCATGAAAAAGCATCAATTCAATATGAAATCAACCCACTTTATCCTGGCATTTCTTTTTGCAGCTTCTGCTTGCGCAAGCTCTGACCGGAGCTTCTACGCTAAGGTCAAAGACAAGTTTGTGCCTCTCAGTATTTTGTCAACTGGAGCACTTGATTTCATGTCTTTGAATGAATCCAGCTTATTTCCTTCCACTAAGTTCTCTTTGGAAAATGAAGTCGCTACTACTCGAGATAGCGAAATCGCAAAAGTATTTGGTGTTCTCAAGGGTTACCTAGTCATAGGTAGCAAAGAGACTGTAATCCCCTTGAAATTAAGATTGGATAGATTCATGAAAGTGAAAAATATTCACCCTCATTTGTGCAGGTTCTTTAACAGTCCCAAAGGGGGTCTTTTGATGAATAAGGATTATAGTTCAATTGTTTTGAAATGTGACCAATTGGATGTCTATTTCTTGTCTCCAACCGAGGCGGAAATTCAAGAATCTGGCTTTGGAGGAAGAGAGAAGAGAGAGACGGAAGAAGGCGCTGTTCCAGACGAGAAAGATGAGCAAATGGAGTCTGAGGCTGATGCTGAGGCTGATTCTGTGTTGATTGACAGAAATGCTAAACGCCATATCCCTCTTTCAGCCCCTAAGAACAAAGTGAAATCGCAAACCTCTTCAATTGATGACAGTGTAACGTCGAGCCTTGCCAAGCAGGGAAAAAGACCTGGAGCTGCTTTCGACTGGGACCTGGATGTTCTGGATGAAAATACACCCTTCGTTTTTTGGTGACTACCAGTGGCTCATCGAAATCGGAGGAGTGAATACCCTGGATAAATGATACTCTAGGAATGTGTGAAGGTGTCCTTCTTTGAAGTGAGCCGCCAGAACCAGCACATTCCAGATATTTCTCTGTTCCATATAGCAGTTTTTGGCAATATTCTTGGTGCCGGTTTTATTGAGTTCATTACTTTTTTTTATGAAAAATCCATTTTTTAAAAAGCCTTGATTTGTAAACCTAAAATTCAATCCTTGATCTTTGCACTACTTTATTAGCTGTGCTCATTGATCCCACCAGGAACTCTAGTTCTATCAAAATAGTCAAAAGAAAATGGGTATTCCAGCTTCTAACAAAAAAGCGTAGGATCTTACCTGAAGGATATCAGATGTTGGTGTATATGCCATCCATAGAATTTTTGACCACGATAATATTCTACTCGAAAAATAATTTAGTTAGAAAAATAAAATATCGCCCGAACAACGTATTATATTCAGTAGAGTATGTTAATCAGAGATTTTCTTATTTAAAAATCACATGTTTCCAAAGCTATCCCGTAAAACTTCAAGCAGCAAAAAGATTGAATTTGACCAAAAGGCGAGCTTTTTTAATCTGTTGAGAAACAGGAGCCGCGGCTCCCTATTTCCCGAAGACCGCGGTAACACACGTGACTGTGGTCGTGTGAAGCCTGACCCCACTATAAAAGGACAAGCTCCCGCTATGCTATAAGAGTATTTAGAACATATATCAACTGAGGGAGGACATACCAAGATGTCTCTCAACACCAGACACACCAATTTTAACTAGTGTGGAGGTACTGATGTTTACTGAGGAACTGGACTGATTCTCAATATAATTGTTAGATCCACTATAGGTAGTACACTACCTATAGATACAATATGGAGCCTACGATGTCTGATTCTAGTCGTGTCTAGTACAAATGCCGTGACACGGCATTTGATTGTTGTAACAATATCGTGAAACCAAGGCCCTCTTTCGAACATTCCAGAACATTGCTTCCCATTGTTCTGGTGGAGAGTTTTTCGATGCGACGTTTCTCTCAAAGTTATATAAACCACTGCGGTCCCTCTCTCGAGGAACCATCAACGAATATAAGAGTTTAAGACAACATACGTTATAAAGAACATAACAGCGGGAGCGTATCCTTTTAAATTAAGGTGAGCCTTCACATGACCAAAGTCGCGCGAGTGACTGTGGTCTCAGAGAAATAGCAGCTGCTGGTTTTCTCAACAATCAATGCTGTACTTATATGCCGGAAAAGTCTGTTTTAGTTGAGCCCATTTCCTCCAGTGAAGAACATTCAACCCAATAGAACTAATTGATTGACTCCCAAACCAATCTAACTGTCTCTTTATGTCAGAATCTGTTGAACTTGAGAAACCAGTATATCTTTAGATGTACTGCATGTTTTTGTCGAGAGACGGCGAGTTGCCACCCGCGGCTCCTGTTTCTCATCAGTCTAGGGATTGTCTAGTATTCGTCTAGCTCTGGTTATTATCTTGGTGCAGTCAATTGCGGTAAAAGATTAATAACGGCTAGAAATGGGGCTTACAAGAGGCGAGGTGGATGTTTCTTCGAGAGATTATCGAAACAGCGGTGTTAAAATACATGGATTTCTGAGTATAGTTTAGATACAGATAAGAATAGAATTGACTGATTACTTAAGGTCTTATCATTGGGGACCAATGATATAGCCGTTCCAGATTAAGAGCGGTGATGATGACGCTCAACAGGATCCATCAATGCGTAGATACCGCTTCAGGTACAAAGTAGAGACCAATATTTTACAGATGAGGAAAGAATTCTTATGAATGAATTGCAAACCTTGTTGCTCAAAAAAACACTGTTCTTATTAAATCAGCCATGTTTAGAGTTAAACTAAATTCTGTATCGAAGTCAATAAAATAGCGAAAAAATTTTTCATAACAAAGACACCAATGAGATTTCGAGAAAAGATTTAACAAACAGAGAGGTCATTGGAACGTGCTTTCTTTGAATCACCTGCTGGATTGGACACATTGAATTTAATCTCTGGTTACTGTCAACGTACTAGCACTAGTGACTGTCACAGTTGAAGCAACGCTGATACTTATGGTGTATACGTAGGGCACCTCGCCATACACTGTGGTGGTCACAGTGGCTACCTCCGGACAGTAGGAGTAATATTCGGTATGAGTAACCACAGGTATGGACTCGCATTTGCAGATAGATGAGGTTGAAGTTGAAGTGGGAGTGGTTGTTTTGCTCCACTCCGAAGATTGGACCGTCGAACTGCTGTAAGAATATTCAGATACAGTATAGTTGTTTTCCATAGAGTAAGTGGACAAGCTTGTAGGTTCTGAAATCTTGGAGACGGAAATTTCGGACAATTTTTTGGAAGCAGGAGATATATTCCCACCATATTCAACTGAAAAAGGCACCAGCAGTGATTCAGGAACATCTTTACCCTCATTATTTGGCTCAGGTATAACTCTCGCAGGAGACCGGGTTTCTTTGTCGTAAGGCAAGAGATATACGTCCACCTCAAAACAATCTGCCATGGGTAAACTACTATAGGCAATCCCACGCACAACCTCATTAGGACCCATGCACGAATAAAAAGGATAATTCAATAACTTCTTTTTGCGGGTAATAACCAATGGCTGTTTCTTGACACTAGGACCAAAAACGAAAAAGCCACCTGAAAACCCCACGTATCCTGGATTGGATTTGTCTGCAGTTACTGCGTACTTACCTTGTAAGGCAATTTCAACGGGATCGGCAATTGGGTCTATGTAAGTGAACACATTAAGTTCTGTACTGAACTCTTCATATATCTTACCGGAGAGCGGAACCAAATTGCCTTCGACCTCTGCAAAGAACACCAAAGGTAAATCGAGAGACAGAGGTGAGGAATTTTCGGGTGTACTTTTGTCATCAGAATCGGTATCAATCTTCTCTTCATGCTCTGTCTTACTTTTCTCAATAGACTCTGTGTTATTTTCAACAGACTCTGTCTTATTTTTGTCACCAGACTCTAAAATCTTCTTGACATCAGACTCGGATACCCCTTTATCCTCCGTCTCTGGTACTGAGACTGGTGGCAAAGCTTTAGCAGTCCCAGTTGTTTTGTCATAAGGCAAGAGACAGATATCTACCTCGTGACAAACGGTAGAGGTCAAGGGTGAGGTTATGTAAAAGATCCCGTACACTTGGCTACCGGGAAACTTGCATGCGAAAAAAGTTCTATTCATCACTCTCATTTCACTATCAAAATCCAAACTAATTGGTTGGACTCTGGGCCCGAAGACAAACAAATCATCGCAAACCCCCACGAATCCCGGGGTGGGTGTGTCTGTAGTAATGACGTGGTTGTTCTGTAACTTAAACTGAACTGGGATTTCCTCCAAAGTTCCATAACACAAAATTCTTTTCTGGTCTTCATTTGCATCGTATAAGATGTTGGATAGAGGTACATAGGTACCAAATATTTTTGCAAATAGCACCAAGGGTGATTTAGAAGACCCTGATGAAGGCTCCATGCTTTTCTCCTCATCTTTTCCAGGCACAGTCTTTTCTACCACAGGTACATTGCTTTCTTCCTCAGGTAACTGTTGCACTTCTTGTTCTTTCTTAATTTTTTCTTCGTCCGGACTCTTTTCTTCTTTTTCCGTGATCTTTCCTTCGTTAGGCTTATAGTTCACCTCTTTCTCAAGATCAGGCACGTTTTTCATGGGAGTACCAAGCTCTATGTCGTAGGGCAAAAGATAGATCTCAACTGGGAAACAATTCATAATGTGTAGCCATGAAGCTCCGTAAAATATCCCACGCCTTTCGGCACCGAGAATCTCACAGGAGCAAAAGGGACAGTTTTCAATTTTATTGTTTTTATCGATTTCCAAGAAAACTGGAAAAATAGTAGGACCAAATATAATAACACCATCGCAAAACGACACAAACCCTGGGGTGGGTGTATCCGTAGTGACTGCGTAGTTACCTAATAAGGCAAACTTAACAGCGGGGGTGGGTGAGTTTCCGTAAGACAATATACTCGATTTAAAATCGTTTGCTTCATACCGGAAGTCTGAAAGCGGCCTTAAAGAGTTATCGACTTTTGCAAAGAAGGCTAGTGGGAAGTTGGAGTTTGCACAAGCAGTTCCGGCCACTAACGATGTGAGAATCAATTGAGTGAATTTCATGATGGTCATAATGCTGGTGTAGAGAAGACACCTTCTATTTTAAAGGGCTGCCAAGGAATGCAAAAGCTCCTTCCATGCAAGCTTTCTTTTTTGGGAACCATGCCAATTTCTGAAGAACAATGGTGAAAGATTATGGTAACAATGCTAAAAGAATCTGAGACCACTTTCTTACGCATGAATACTTTCTGCTCACTTGGAGCAAGTATATATTCTTAAACGACCATTCTGTCTCTTTATAAAGTCAATCATGGCTCATTTTTGATAATCCCACGAATCCAGAGGACTTATACGTTGGTTCATAGCACTACAGATGATTCCACCATCAGTAATGTGCACCAAAGTGATACTCTAGTTGCGATGAAACACACTGACCATTTCCCAAGATGTTGCTCAATGTATATGCATTCAGCCATATTTGTTATGCAGATAGACCTCACAACCACTTGGTTCCGATACCTCCAGCTACCAATTCACCATCATTGTATCCATGGAATGTAAAAGTTTTTTCTTTTGCTTTGGATTTTGACTTTGGATTTGGATTTTGCTCAAAATCTTGGCACTATGAATATATATAAGAAATGGCCATTCACATCCAGAATTTAAACATTTCAGGGTTGTAGAGTGTGGTGAAATCTCTGGGTGCGAATGCTTCCTACGCGTGCATGCACTTAGGTTAAGAGAAGTAGAAGAATTTATAAAGGTGTTACTTAAAGGGGTCCCCAGTTGATCCGAGGTCACAGCTGTCTGGTCTGTTTTTATCTATGTAGGTCTATTGCCCATTCTTCAACCGCAAAGAGCCCTATGAATATTGGAGATGTCTATAATCTTATCTAGAACTTCTCTCGCTTCAAAAAGAATTGACCAGGGTTGATGGGCTCATTGGCGTTGGTCCTGAAATTGGCTCCCTTGTTCTCACCTTAGCACAATAACGTTCAGCCAATGGAGCAACTTGCTGAAGTCAGAGGGGTCCCGGATAGCTTGGGCTTGCTTTAACACCTCCTTCTTGTGAATGGTGTCCCTGAGAGTCAACTTGAGGATGTTGGACTCCTCGTATCTCTTGACCACTAAATCTGGAGTGAGGTTTCCAAATTGCACTCTGATGAATTCTGGAAGCTTCTCGTTGGCCTTCGAAGAAACGAAAGAAATGAATCTTCCAATATCGTTCAAGTGAGTGGAGGAAAACTGAGTCTGTGGAGAGCCAAAGTAAGTCACCGACTTAAATCCAACGTCAATACCCACATGGCCGACATTTTCATACAACCATCAGTTACCAGCAAAGAAAGGGGTGTAAATGTCAACAACATGCACAGGGCCTTTCTGATTTTTGTCTCAAATACAAACTGAGATGAAGGTAAAGCTTTGACTTGACCAGAGTCACCAGCTCGCCAATTCCTACAAGGGTGTCTGGGGTATGATTGACGAGGGAGATAATGAGGTCAATTCCATTTAATTGCTTGAAACAAGTCATCCTTGTTTCTAGTAAGGTCAGCAGCAACGTACTTCATGGTTTCAATAGATTTCTTGGTGAGAATAGATGACGAGTAGAGCCAAGACTGGAAAAGCAAACTTTTTCTAGAAGATTGGGTTCTCGAAAGCCGCAACAGTTGGGGCTCCAAAGAAACCGTTGAGACCAAGAAATGTGACATATAGCTTAGACAATTTTTTTGAGATTTATGATTGGGTTATATTGGTGGATTGTTTGCATTATTGAATTATTTTTTGCCATTGTGTTCGGACTAGGGTTTTTGTTAATGTTTCAGCGGTTTACGCTTTCAATTGTGGAGCAGTGATAACGTTTGTTAGATTCCTATAAACTCAACCTAGGGGTGCCGTGACAGATTTACTTATCCGCCTTGTTTCAATATTGCGGATTCCCCTTTTCTTATAGGCCAAGCCATATTGGTCTGCGTAGCAACCAATATGCAGGTTGGCTTAAATAATCCTCCTAGCAACAATTTCTCCTAGCAACATTTCATCTTGAGTTGGAAATGTACTCATCTGCATATGCATCAAATGTTAACGTTTAACACTTGCATGCTCCTCTATTCACGTTCCAGTAGGACACGTGAACCTGAACTTTGCTCACGTGCCTGATGGCACGTGATCATGAGGTACAGATGTGCTGCAAGTTCAACAGTTTTATGCCTGAGTATCGTATCTCCGAGCTGTCCCTATGGAGATAAATCTGAGCCAGTTGTTGGTTATCTGAGCCGCACGCTATGCGGAAAGAGTAGTGGGCTGATGAACATTAGATCTGTCCACGCACGTCCTCACGGATCCGTGCGGGTTATTCCGCTAACACTATAGCTGTTGAACATACAAGATGTGCTGATGCGTATATGCAGGTTACTTGCATACAACGAACTTGGACAATGTATGACAAGAAATGTGAGTGCAAACTAGCATTGCATCCGGTTCTTATTTCTAGGAAAATTCATGTATGACTTCAGACAAGAGATCAGTAAGTCCGGTGCAGGAACAAGGAGTCCAAGATGAAAAGGTATATAGAAAACAATCCTAAGATAAGTCAATGACTACCACCATCCCAAAACTGTTGGAGTTATGAGAGAGCAATGACATAACCGTTCCTAACTATGACAGTGTTTACTCCAACGCTCAACGATATCTCTGTTGCGATTTGTCATCTACAAATGCATAAACTAGAACTAATTCCTTAAGGTATACTCAACCCAAAGTCGTTTCTTATTCTATTCCCTTCTTCTGTTACCGCCCGCTCCCTTTTTCCGCGGGACGTCGTCCACTCTCGGTCTATTCCTGCATATCACTGTTTCATCTGTCCTGACTATATGCAGTCACATAGAACGTGCAGTACATCAGAGATGTACTGGTTCATCAC
>NKZH01001951.1:0-34811 GCA_002370695.1 Metschnikowia matae var. maris | reverse complement strand
GGATCCGTATGTAGACTTGAAAATGGGAGTGCTCCGGATCACCGGATCGCTAATGAGCTAAATCTTGATTATTCTTGCTCAGAGAAATTATCTGCAACGAGTCCGGCTGTTACAGGGGGAGTAGCTTTTAGTACCTCGCGTGATCATATGATGAGCAAAAGTGGTGACTTCGCTCTTCCTTGCTCTCATAAAATTTTAGTGGTTTCAGGCCCAAAGAAGTCGGGGTAATCGAGCTCGTTGATATTTGGCAATGCCATCTGACAAAGCTTATAATTTGAGGATTGAATGGATGAGTGTTGAAACCTTATATATATACACTAATAAATTTTCACGAGAAGATGATAGTTTTTTTTTCATAAAGATGTCCTATATTTTTGGTCAGACTTGAAGAAACACTTGTTTCAACGCTAATCCGCATGAAGAAATCCACATTTTTGTGTTAATTAACTGGTCCTGCAGTATAATAATTATGATCTTTACGATTTGGTTTGCAGTGCCATCTGTTCAGAACTGTGTGCAGCATGTCATAATCCTATCTTCGACATCCCACAGGACAACCCCTTGTGCTTGCTGGTCGCAAAATACTTGAAGACGTAATGTCAGGGGGTTTTAGTGGCTTTCTATACCCACAATGCCAACAGAAGGGGGATGGCTGCAGGTTATACTTGGTAGGGTCCGATTGAATAATATTTGGGAGGATCGCGCATTGTTCGGAAAGGGTCATCAACCCCAGATTTAACAACTTCTTAAACGCACATGTGGCAACAGTTCAATTGCAGATAAAAAGAATATCTTGGACAGCAGACTTTCAAACTGGCATGTCTTGAAGCTCTTTGAAGTGGTCAGGAATTGATGTATTTAGGTTGTTGTTTTTTTCCGGAATGAGTGGCAACCAAGCTATGGTGATCGCGTATTATTACGCTGTCTCACTTCTTATGTGAAGGCACAAGTACATGGAGATAATGGTTAGCGTTACGAAAAGAAAAATCTGGGCATGAAAGGGTCATGCATTACGGCTAACCATAGATGTTTTTCTTGTAATAATTTTCAAGTCCCCGATTTAACTAATGCAAAAATTTACCTGCTAACTATTTTTTTCAACAGTACGTTCACTCTTACCACTTGATTGAGTGAGCTTTGCAAGTGTCAACTAATGAATCCTATATTGCCAAATGAGGAATCCGGTTTCGCCGGTTGAAGTCTTTGTTACGTCTAGTAAAACCAATCCTGCATTACCACTCAATAACTTCTTTACTACGATTCGATAATTTGTTACCGACACATTTCCAGAATTTTCTCACTGCCGTTCAAGAATCTTTATTTCCGTCTGAGATTTTACCCATTGCTGGCAAATTAAAGTTGTGAGTGCTATTTTTATACCTCATTTAACTAAGTCTTACGCTATTCATTACTATTTTTACATCTTTCATCATGTCAGTACTATTTTTATCTACAATTCATTATTGTTTTGGGTTCTTCCATTAAGTTCTTGAGATGAATTATCCATTTTTGCTTATTGCATAATTCGGTGCTTGAATGCATGATTCAAAGAGCATACATACGTTTCTATGATGGTTGGGATAAATGTATCTTGATATTCGAATACATAGCTATTCTTACTATGAAACTAAGGGATTCTAAGGCATATACCGTGATGAAAAAAATTAAACTTGTGACCACATGCATTCCACTAATGATAATTCACTAAAAGGTTTGTCATAACTATTAATTTACCGCATTCATTCAGTGTAGAATCGTAAAGCAATACCATGCAAGTAATAACTCTCGCATCTACGACGCATGATATATTTCAGTGGGTTGACATCCAGACATATATGACGGACATATGGATTCCAACGTTCACCCTAGGCAGATGAATCCAAATTACTTCAACCGGTTTTAGCTTAACTCGGCCACAAGGGAGGGTGGCAGATATGGCATCCAATCGAAAGACATCAACACCAAATAACTTATAGGCTTCAATCCTCAGTATAAAAAGAAGGCTTTAGCTTTTTTAGCTAGAGCACAGAATGCATACGCTGCTTTGTTTAATGCTATGCGGCTTTTCACCCCTGATCGTTTTTACGTCACCAGGCGCCGTGCATGCAGGGTGAAACTATTTTTACGAACCACAAGATATTTTTAGATGGCTGCAAAAGTATAAGTAGCAGTCGACTAGCCAGTTGTTTTGTCTTTGCAAATTATTTCAATCCAGTTAAAAGAAAGCAAAAAAAATAACCAAAAACAACAATGCAATACCTCTCAATCTTGACCCTTCTCGCCGTGGCTCTTGCCGGCAAATCCCTTGATCTCTTGCTCATCAGATCAGGATCACCATTCCAAAATTCCCGATTGGGTGCTGATGGAAAACATTTGGTTCCTAATGGAAAGAACAATGTGAAGTTGGTCTTGAACGACGACGGAACGTTGTTTGATACTGTTTCTCAAAAGTACGTCAACATCGGATTGGACAATTATATTACTTTGTCTGACACAGCCCAAAAGGGATATAGTGTCCTGGGTGGCTACTTGAAACACGAAGTCGATGGGTCTTTTGGAGTTGTTAATGGCAAGTTCGTTTTTCACAAGATTGAACCTGAGTTTTTGGGCCTTTCCGTGAGAGTCCTTGATAGTAAAAAGGCAGACAATATGAAGCCTGAGAAGACCGAAAATGCCAAGCCCAAGAATGCCGAAGAGAACGTTGAAGCTTCTAAGAAAGTTGAAGCTCCTAAGAAAGGTGGAGTTAAGAATCCTGGATTGCCAAAAGGACCTGAAGCTCCTAAGAAATCTGAAGCTCCTAAGAAATCTGAACTCGAGGGCATAAAGAAGGAAAAATTTGGGCTTATTGCTATTCATTCGGGGTCTGGAGTGCACCACTCCGCTATCAAGAAAGTCCAGAGCCACCCTCACGTTTTCTCTGTGGGTGGATTTGAAGGTGAAGACTTGGTCTTAACTTTTGGTAAAGACAAGACTTCCTTAATTGATCAACATGGAAGAGCCATTAACTTAGACCAGAAGTCTGGTGAGTTGGGAGACGTCGCTCCTTTCGGTCGCCAACCAGCCACTACTGGGTTCTCCATCGACGTGAATGGACACTTGGCCTACAATGGAGAGGACTCTTGGACAGCATGTCCTTCTGGTGAGGGAAAGCATTCTTTGTCGAAAACGGACTGTATTGGAGGAACTTCCATCGTGTTGAAGGTGGTGTAAAATTATAGGATATGAAAATATAGGGTATAAAAATATAGGATATGAGAACCCTTTCTAAAGTTCAGTAAAGTTTTTTCGATATGTCGTATTGGTTAGACTCTTATCTTTAAAGTCTGCACTGGTGACTAGATGTCGAGGTATCTTGCATGATACCTAATTACGTGTCTGTCATACTCCTCTATACCATACTCGTTTATATGAGTACTAATCATCTCTTGGCTAGGAATGATTAGCTGCAAACGTTTGTTAAATATGTACCTGACGAAGAAAAAGAAGTAGTTTCTTCAAAATTACGAAATACCATAAAGTACTAGTATAACGGTATTCGCAATACCAATATAGGGCTCATTCATGATGTTGAACTGGTATTTCTCTTTGACGGCTTCACAGGGAAGATGTTGTTACATGCATGAATATATCGTGTCTTCTTGAGAAAATTTGCAAACCAAGCCTGGGAGAGGTAATTTTGCATACAGCAAAAAAGCATACGTTCTGCTGAGAAACATGAGCCGCGGCTCCGTATAGTCACTCATGTGACTTTGGTCATGTGAAGGCTACACCCCATTATAAAAAAAAACAAGTTCCCGCTATTTTTTGACACCACGCAAAAATATTGATCTGGGAGGACATATCTAGATGCCTCCTGAAACCAGAGCAACCAAAATTAATTAGGTTTTTGATGTTTACAGAGGACCTGGACTGATTTCTTCACAAGACGAGTAGAAAGTGTTGAACTTGCGAGGCATCTGTACCTCACTATCACGCGCTCGGGATCACGTGAGAACAGTTCAGGTTCACGTTTCCTATTAGCACGTGAATGGAGGAGCATGTAAGTGTTAAAATTAACATTTCATGCACGAGCAGATGAGCAAATTTTTAGCACTAGGAGGAAATTGTCACTAGGAAGATTATTTAAGCCAACATGGCTTGGCCTATAAGAAGGGGTAATCCGCGTCATTGAGATGGAGCGAAAAGTAAATCTGTCCCGGCGTCCTCAGGCTGAGTTTATAAGGTTCTAGCAAACGTGGTCACCGTTCCATCATTTCAGGCTTGCGGCATTAAGTCCAACAGATTGTACAAGCCTCAGATGAGCGGAAAACTATAGGAGGTGCTGCGGCCTCGTCTTAGGACCTTGATCTTGTAGGGTACAACCTAAATATCTCAGTTTATGTTAGATGTGAGGTATTATGAGCCTGAACTATCTGGTCCTAACAATGACCATTTTACAACATTCATCGCTATTTTTCTTGTGCTAAACCGTACCTCCTTTCTTCTTGAAGTATTTGAGTTCCTCAAATTTCTGTCTCGGAGGGATCATAGGCGAATGAGCATAGTAGCCAAAGTAACTGACTTAACCGAAGTATAACAGTTTATTAAAATATTTTAAAACTTAGATTGAAAAAATAGCGTTCCCCAAGAAACCTTCTGTTAAATAAATCTTTTCCCTATCCCAAATAATTATTTAATGGGTGCGTGTAGTAGACAGCTCTCATCTTTCATAGATATCTGCTCAAACATAGGCAGCTTCACTTGGGTTGTCAGATTCGTACTTTCCGGCGTAACCACAAATCAGTATAGGTTCACTTTCTTGGTTAGATGAGGACTTCCTGGAGGACAGGTCGTGCTCGCTGTCGATTTCATCAGCATCTGTATCATGGATTGGAGCTCACGTAGATGTAGATTCACTTTATGTCAACGAGTACCTAGCGTGTACGGATGCAAGGTACTTCGTGGATTTGTTATATGCAGATAAGTGAGAAACGGACGTGTCCGAGATGAACGGGAACTGCAGACTATTATAGAACAATAGGGCTGTGTGGAACCAGAACAATAGGACCGTACCGAACTTTGACGACCCGAAGCGCATAAGAAGGGGCAGCGGCCCAGAGCTAGAAACTTTGGTCTAGTAAGACACAACTTACGTATCCCTGTATATTGTATATACTGAAATCCAAGTTGAAACTTTATTCTATAGATGAGCTATCAGGTCTACCGTCTTGTTCATAGTTATCTTCCACTTCATAAACCCAGCAATGCCCTTCCTGCTCACAAAAAATGTCATCATATTCTCTTTTCATAATCTTTGAATTGTGAAATTCCACATCCATAATCACTTAAACAAGATCGCTAAGGCCGGATCCATCGGAAAGTGTGACCAAGGTTTCTAAAATGCTGCTGTGCTGCGAGTTGAACAAGATTAGCTCCAAAGAGTAGTACAGTGTTTTTCAAAACTATTCAAATCAACGCGGTCAAATGTTCAAACCATACTAGGAAACTCAAACAGCCCAATAGTTCGAGAAATTGCTGTTTTAATACTTAATAAAAATTTCACAAAAACGGTTTATTTTAAATCTTTGACCCTTAACAATTTTTTAGTCGTAAGTACGAAACCTTTTTAATTATTGGTCTGCTTAATTTTGCTAGTCTGGTTTGAAACATATTGCCGCACTGGTTTGAATAGTATTCAAAAAGACTGTACACTCCCTCGTTCAAGAAGATGGAGCCAGTACTCTCACTCACAACTTCCTCCTCTTCCTGGGGCTAAGAAGGGAAAAGGGTGAAGCCTCCCGTTCCGAAGACCGACTAGTCTTCGTCACAGGTGATCCCACGTAACACATCCAAATATTCTCCTTCGTTGCTACTGATGGGAAATTTGTGTTTACCTGTCTAGGAAGCCTTAAAGTAGCCCCTCAATTTGGTGGAATAATTAGAGATGGTGAAGGGAAAGTCATAGATGTTACCACTGACGACCTCATTTGCTGGGACGTTGCTAGATAAGGAAAACTCGGTTGTTTTCACATCATGCATGTAACCAAGGTAGCCGAATTGTTTATAGGCACCTTTAGAAAACTTCTTGTCCCATCCCAGATGTTCATTAAAGGGGTAGCAAAAAAATTCAGCTTTGGATCCATTTCCAAGAAACTTGTCAGGTTGACAGCTGGCTGAGCA
The DNA here is from genome assembly GCA_002370695.1 of Metschnikowia matae var. maris. Lineage (NCBI taxonomy): Eukaryota > Fungi > Ascomycota > Pichiomycetes > Serinales > Metschnikowiaceae > Metschnikowia > Metschnikowia matae. Next base: position 28,652 of record NKZH01001951.1, on the reverse strand, counting down.
CAGTGATAAAAGGGCCATGAAAGCAACGGAGAAGCAATGCATTTTGTTATTGAAGAGAAGAAAAAGTAGCGAAAAACTGGATCTTTAAATTCTGAGGAAGAATGCTTGTATGAGTAATGACAGATCATGCCACAAAAGGAAGGCGTAAAAAGTATAGATTAAGTTATACTTACCTCAAGTGATTCTTGATGCAAGATTGGCTCCAGCATAAGATCGTTATTTTGAAAGCTCATGTATGTAAGTTGAATTTTTGGCCCCAATTTTAGTGTTAGTTAACTAGTCACGGTATCATCTGTGAGGAATATATTAAGATGTTCTCTACTCCCAGACTCACTAAAAACAGCTTTCGTGTAACTGTTACTCCAAAAGTATTGACCTATCTTGATGATTGTCAGATCCACTATAGGCAGTGATCTACCTATGAGGGTATTACGAAGCCTCCTTTTCTGATACAATAGCCATTGTTACTTAGAATCATACTTGAATTTCTACTCAGCCTTCATTGTACCGAGTACCACGATGGTGGGGGGTGAGTCGATGATGTAGAGAATCAGTCCAGCTCCTCAGTAAACATCAGTACCTCTACACTAGATAATATTGGTGGGTCTGGTGTTGGGAGACATCTTGGTACGTCCTCCCTCAGTTGATATATATTTCGGATATTTTTATAGAATAGCGGGCGCTTGTCCTTTTATATTGGGGTGAGTTTTCAATCGACCTCAGTCACGTGAGTGACCGTGTCTTTGTCTCAGGGAAACATGGAGCCGCGGCTCCTGTTTCTCAACAACGAAGTGGTCGGCGAGGCTGTTATAAGCGCTAGAAGCAATGAGCCAGCTACAGTGTCCATTTAAATAAGGTTCAAGTACTATTTACATTCTTTCGAGGAAAAAGAAAGAATTTTTGAAGGCAAAGGTCTAGCATTTGAGTATGCTGTTTAAGAGAACTTCTGTTTTTCTATGCTATCATCGATAAAAACTCGAAGCAAAAGTTATGATTGTATTGATCTTCTTTCACTTAGTACTCATTATTAATGAATCAAATATTTTTTTGGTGTTTCTGATTTATGGAATGCCCTGTAGTTTCTCAGTGACCATTGCCATTCACATGTAAACTTTGTGAAAAAATGCGAACTTCCATAAGTCATGGCTAATTAGCCAAATAATTTTAATTAAGAACATCAGAAAGAAGTCAAAAGGACAAAATATCCAAAGGCTTTATCAAGTCCAATGGAAGTATGTTTGCTTTCACTTCTGGGTATAACTAACATTATGCTTCCATAAGAATTTCAATTGATTCATTTTTACGAGCACAAACTGCACTGGTGGAACCTTTTTCGTTTTCTTGGAATGTTCTGAGTTAATATTGTATAATATATTATGAGATTTTGTTATGTGGTCCAAAGCTGAGGTACACTTGCTTGTTACAGAACCTGAGTTTTCCTCTTTAAATACAGCTGGACTGCATACATCAATAGTGAATGCGCCCGATTTTGCAGCCATAGAGTGGTATTTTGAACAGGTGTATAAAATATCTGTTTTTTTTATTTTTTTTTTCCTTTTTTTTTGCATTTTATTATTCGGAAAATTGTTCTTTTTGTTTTTAAAAAAAGCAATTAGGGAGCTTGCCTAAGGTTGCTAGATTGCAACATTCTCAAGAATTACATTAGGCCCATCATGGGTAAGGTACATCATATACGATCAGCCTATCTTATGGGATATTATGGTAATTCCCATGACATTTGGCAATTCATATTAGAAACAAAGGATATATAGCCAATTTACCCTCTCAATATAATCATTATCCGAGACACTCTATTGTATATACATCAACCTCACTGTTGAAGCCAGTGGGTAGCATAGTACTTATATGAAGAAGTAATGTCTACGTTGTCGTATAATTGGAGACATATTTTCATTATGCCACTATGAAATACCCCGTCGATTGTCAATACAGCTGCCATAGCAACATCATATCGACTTTACACAGATGTAGGTATCACTGGCTATTCTATATACAGGACCAAAGCTTGTTGAGAATCAATCCAGGTTTTTAAACAAAAACATCAGTACTTCTGGTGAGTAACGTTAATGATTATTAGTGGGTGTGGTACTATGAAAATTTGCCTCCCTCAATGGTTTCAGTGCTCATATGAAATAACGGGAGCTCGTCCTATTTCATTGGAATGAGCCTTCAACATTGCCGCGATAACACACGTGATTGCGGGGCCTTGAAGACAGCAAGGTTATGTATTCGCGGTCTATGTTTTCGAACAGATTTAATAGCCGTAATTTTTTTTTTTTTTGATATACCGCAGGCAATTTTACTACTTAGAAACTAGAAGTGTCACAAAAATTGAACATTCTTATTTGTTACTTACATGTAGTTTCATTGAGTCTTATCAAGAAAATATATAGTGTGATTGTGCCTATAATTGTGGGGTGGAACGTCTAGCTCGAGGCTCAAAGCCCTCGTAGTTCGCCCTTGGTATAGGGTTTTGAGTCTAAGGCATTAGGTTGCATCGAATCCATCATCAAATACTCTAATTGAATTTTGGAGCCAGCCAAATTACTTATGATAAGTTCAGTACACTAACTACCAACTTTCGAGTTTGAATTTATCATACTCCGAAATTACTATCATCACTCATTGGGGTATTCATGTTCTTTATAAGAAAACTATATGAGGCTCCATTTATTTTTTTTTTTACCGCGTACATGATCAAAGTGACTCCCCTTCACATACTCGAGCCATCTTATAATCATCATAGAATTGTAAATTCAGTACTCTGGAATGACAAACCAAAAAAAAAGACAGAATTCTGTTGGACAATTACGATTCTCAAAACATATTGATTAGTAAACGTTTTGCAGCCGTCCCGAACACTATATGCACACCGAACCACGCTTTCGAAACATGTGCATGTACATAAGCTTATAAGTCATCAGAGTGATTCAGTTAATCCAAGAAATTAAGTATGACAGCACTAATGTTCGCTTGTTTTTGTGCATGCAAGCAAAATTCTAAATGGGAACAATTATACTTTGTACCTCGTTTTCGTGCAATTTGGCAAGCACACTATTGTTGTGAAGTAAGGTCAAAGCATATATGTTAAAGTCCTGCGATAGAGACACCTGATTTTGCATCAAAGCTTTAAGGGGGCTTAATTGAGATGCAAGTTTCCCAAATTGGATTATCTAATTGGATTTGGGATTGCTAATCAGCAGCCAAAATTGTCAGTTTACTACTGTAGACTGGGTGGTTCCTAATACTACAGAGAAAAAAGTACGAACACCTAAATCACACTCCCAAGATCTACAAGCATGTTAGCATAAGCGATCGCAGGGTTGAAAGGAGCCAAAAAGTTAAGGGGTTACTGAAGTGTAGAATAAATAATCATTACTGTATACATTTCTTTTTTTTTCATACGCGTTAAACAAAGGACATTGTTCCTCACTGTTAGGGACCTACTCTTTTCATAAGAGGAAAAATATTTTCTGCGAGTTGCAGCCGTTCTCAGTAAATTCGCATGAAAACTCGTCCAATATCCACATCAAGCTGACAATCAGGCCACTTTTCCTTTGTTCTTTACCTACGCAAGTCACGCGTTTGCATGCTTGACCTGTATCCCTTTCGCTGTCTTGCATATCATGCAGCATGAGTAGTATAGCGTAACCTCATACATCTCGATTGCCAACATTTTGGCCCTGGTTGCAGAAAAAGATGCATACACGACAGACAGGCTGAGATTTAAACCACGTTTTTCCCCATCTTGGCTTCGCATAAAGCAGACCAATTGCCATCTCTTCCGGAGTATCAAGAATTCCATGAGGACTATTCACTTAATTTTTGCCTCTCTCTTTCTTGTGATTACCACAGTTTGGGGTAAGCGCCCATTAGTAATGTTTGCTCAAGTTGAAGGTGCCTTGATACCACTTTCAAGTGAATCTCTTGGAAGTTCGCTCGGTCAATCAGAAGTACTTGCTTACGGGAACTCGTCGGCTAAGCCCGTTGAATTTACTCAGCACAAAAATTGCGTTTCCACCAATTATAAAACCAATCCGGGTCTTTTGGGGTTTCTCGGTTCCACAGTGGCATTCGGTCATTATATTACTCCGAATAAATGGAAGTTTGACAGTGAAAAGAAAGTTTTAGGTGGTCCGTATTACTCGTGTGATATATTCCAAAGCACTGTGCGGGGTATAATGCATCAAAAAAAAGGAATTCCCATCAAAGATTGTTTTGAGGTAAACCTCTACCTCTTGCCTTACGACAAAAAAACCAAGTCGGCAGTGAGAAAATTGAACCGGTCAGGGAAACATAGGAAAAATCATCCCGCTTTTAATGAAAAGCAAAAATCTGCCCCTGAAAAACCCCTCAAGCACAAAATGGAGAAGATGTATCTGAGCATAGTAGATGATATAAGCCAGAAGCTTAGGGAGATTCTTTATCTGGGTGAGGTAGAAAACATACCCAATGGTTACTGGAAAATATGCGCTAGAGGAAAATGGGATCCTTAAACCTCGAAAAGATGGTAGCAAATGAACTTCTAATTTGGCCTGCATTTATGGCTAACAACTAAAGCAATTGTTTACACCTTGTACATGACTAGATAATTGAACCCGAGGCACGTATAATATGTGACTATTTCCCCAATTATTGGTGGCATAGTGGTTAATACCATACAAAGTATCCGTTGTTCAATGGGTAATTGAAGACACTTGGACCCTATTTTGTAAGAATCTTTTGAATGATTTATTTACTAGTGAGAATATCCTTAATTCAAGCTGCCTTATGTAATCCACTTTTTAATCATAGAGGTTAAGAATTTCTTATTATAGAAATAAGAGTAAAAAAATATGCAGGGCTTTAAGATCAAAGATGTTCTTAGAAGATATCAGCAAAACTTTTGGTTTTCTTTTTGAGAATAATAGTGGCTTAATCCGATTATGTTCAAAATCGGCTTTTAAAACCCCACTTTTTTTGAGGAGAAAGAAATAGAAGAATATTTGGATAACCAACTGAAAAGCTAAAATTCTTGCAACAAATTGTATATCTTGGTGGGACTACGTACTTGTTGATGATGGCCCGAGAAAAGGGAAATCAGTGTTGGGCGATCTATATTGGCCGTAATAGAAACAGCATAGTAACCTGAGCTGTGTACCTCTCTTGTATTAAGAGAAGAGATAGAATTTGCCTTACAGGCAAAGGTTATGTACATGAGCATAAGACCCCGACTGTCCTTATAGGTCGCACCCTGCGCGTAGTAGAAGCAAGGGTTTATATTTTCATGCGTGTGGGAACTTTTGTACACCCCTTGCAGGATCGCGTATGCGGCGTCGCCTTTCTGGCTTATCTCCGATGCGGGCATGTTTGAAGACTGTGAATAAAAAACTTTTTAAGCTTGTGTGAATAATTCTTATGTCTTTCAAGAATCAATTTTTTCTCATATGTAAGGTTTGAGTTTGGGCTCAAACTCTGACGTTTTAAAAACCACCATACCACCTGTTAACTCGTGTTTTAGTATATATGATATACAGGGATATGTAAGTCGTACCTTACAAGACCAAGGAGTTTAAATGGTGCGAGGTAAGTGAAGAGTTTTCACTTACACTCCTGCACACGAGCCCTCGCTAGTCTGCATACAACATATCCACGAAGTACCTTGCATCCGTACCCGCTAGGTACTCGTTGACACCACCCAAAGCTGATGGGTTCGTGGTTTTGCATGATGGTTGTGTGATCCTTCTTCAAAGTCAGAAATCGTAAATTTACAGAGGTCTTTATTTTAGCAACTTTCGAAAATGATGAAAGATTTTCGCACACCTTTCACGGTACAAACAATAGCGATATCTGCCCACCTATGTGTTCTCATTATCTGCAAAATTTTTTCTTGAAAAAGGATGATCTCCGATAATACATTTTGCCGATTCTTCCAAACCGGTTTAGTATGATATTTTGAAAAGCTTTCACAATAACCACTGAGAAAAATTCTTCTCTAAAACCCGTACATCCCGACATTTTGAGTAATCCGAACCTCCAACTCCATGTCACCCAAGGTAACATTTGAATTGGTTGTATTGGGTAGGACACTACCTATATAGAAACTTCTCGAAGTCTATAGTAGTTAATTATTCCACAAAAAAAGCCAACCCGGTTGTCATACCGACACCATGCTAACTTCTCACAGATTCTGGTGTCAGTTGTATGGCTACATTTCAGACGCATTGAATGTAGGTAATTCCACTTCTCTACTACCATGGCCTATTCAGAAAAAAACTCACCTTGTCGAAGGTAAAACTTGAACCCGAGAAGCAGAAAGAAAAATCCGAAGAGGGTACGCTGATGGAACCTATTTCTCAAATAGTACGTGTCCCCATGACTTGGAACAACGTCTCTACCGTTGCTTCCAGCAGCTTGTCTAAGCCAAATCCCATTGTACCTGAGCCAGAGCTGGTGAATTTTTACTAGCTAGTGGTATTACTTGGGTGGTTATCAAAAAAAGCCATATTCTGGAAGTGCAACAAGAATATATTGGTTAATAACTTCCTTACTTGTAGATCTCTCTACCAGGTAGCTCTCAGAGTATAGGAGCAATACAATAAATCCTAAATAAACCACTTTCATTACCCAAATTTGGATCCATTTGTGGGCCTCATATATTTTCTGCTCCAGTAAGCTTTCGAAAGAATTTCTTTTGCACTATATTTTCGAAGTCCTTTTATTTAACCAAGCCTTTGAAGTGACGAGTTCGGTGCCGCAAGCATCCTGCCAAAACTTAGACCATTCTTAAGTTGGAGGACTGAATGTAACATGTCTTAGTAGTAATATTTGCTCAATAATGCAGCAAAGAATTCAAGTAAGTGAGCCGTTTATTTCCCCTTTCGAGTTTTATCAGTTAAACGCATGAAGTACCCGCTTTATGCATGAATAAGGGAATATGCCACTTCCATATAAAAAGCGGCGCTGTCGCACTATTTTCTTAAATTAACCCCTACTGTGGATACAAGGCATTCAAAAAAGAGATCCATCAAGGTTCACTTATTTTTTATCCCCATCAATAGCGGTATCAGATAGCTTTAAAAAAACAATAGCAGAGTTCGAATCATGAAACATTCTTCTTACATCGTGACGACTGCAGTCTGATCTCTTGAATCATCGCTTGGTTTAATTTAGAGCCCCTGAGATATGAATTTAGCCCATAATTTGATTTGAGGAGTTGGTTCCATTCTAACAAAACAAGCCGCGGCACACGACAATTGCCTCAGGAGGGACCCCTATCATACACCATTTACACCGCGCCCCTCACGCCGTGCGGCTGGCACTCAATGGCATGAGCATATTCTCTACACAAAAGAAGTCTATTTAATTTAAAAAATCAGGGAAGCCACAAGGATAGAACGATCTTCTTCAATCAGATGTCTCAATTTCTACACCGTTATTGACCATTTCAAACCAATCTACTCAAATCATTAGTCTATTGACGCAGAATTGGTCTGATCAAGAAGTTGAGAGATTTTGAATTTTGGGACACTATGCGCCTGTATGAAAAAGAAGAGTTGCGTCTAAAGAGTCATTCTTAAACACCTTAAGAAAGACTCCAAGCTTAGCGGACCCTTAAATCTATATGCAGGTCGTTCACGTGTGGAGAATCAATCCAAGTCTTCAGTCAGTAGAAATCAGTACATCTAGACTAATTAATATTGAGGGGTCTGATGTTGGGAGACATCTTGGTATATTCTTCCTCAGATGATATGAATTCTCTGGTGGCGTTGTAAAATAGCAGGAGCTAGCCCTTTTACACTATCACATGACCAAAGTCACGTGAGTGGCTGCGGTACTAGAGAAACAGCAAGTGTTGTTTCTCAACATGACGATCCCAATTCGACTTTCTCGGTTGGTTTCAAAGAAATTAAGTTAAAGAATTATAATGGAGATGTCTATTTGAGAGCTAGATATGTGGAACTCGCACTCTAACAAAGTCGTAGAGTGGTTCTAACATGCTATGTCGTACCAACAAAGTGGTTCAAAAAAAAAAAAAAAGAAAGACTGAGGATTCAAAGAATAAGTCAAAAACGCGATACCATCGGGGCTCGTATTTGATTTCAAGGATTTCGCGAACTGCAGAATATGTTAGATTCTTCTAAACAATGGGGTGCGATTTGATGCAGGGTTTGGCAGAAACCCGGCCAAGGACAAGCCTAAATCGTTTATGTACACTCCCAAGATGTATCGGCGCTTGAAGACTGTATATTTCGGAAGGTCAGGTAAACAAGAGCTACTTTTAGTGTGGGGCTTAAGTGCTCATTTCTCTTTTTCTCAAGCACTAATTAAGGTACGGCTATTGACTCTCAACAAAGAAAAAAAATTTTAGCAGCGAAAAGCGAAAATTAGCAGCAGATGTTTTTCGCTTTTACATATTGACCGATCTACTTATTCTATGATGTTGGGGATCAGGCCATCTTTCCATTGTGTTATACGCCCAAATCACGCGTTTGTATGCTCTACATGCATCATATTCTTAGGTCTGCAATGCAAAATGTGTAGTTTACAGATGTTGCAGATGTCTTGATATTAACCAGCTCTACTTGCATGAGGTATGCAAGAGCCAGGGTATGTTCCCATACTCTCATAGACGATCATTCCAAAGCAGTGCGCGACTCTTAAAACGAATAGTTGGCCGTTCTATATATCTGGTAGACCGTGCTGTCTCCAAAAACATCAGAAACCTTAATGAGAATTACTGACTTGGTGTTGTTCTTTCTATTTGTCGTACCTGCATGGGCCACCAACCTTCATTCGGCGGCTTTCTTTGTCAAAATCGATGATTCCTTAGTACCACTCTCCGGCCAAGAGTTTGATGGGCTAACCGATGGCCGCAGCTGTTTTGGTTATGGCGACTCAGCAGGTGAACCCGTAATGTTCACTTTACAAAATGGCATCGCTCGCACTAAAGACACACCCACCCCGGGGTTTGCAAGTATTTACAAAGATGGCCTCTGTTTTGGTCCTGATGTTCCTCCAACCAAAATGATTTTAGATGCTGATATGAGGCTCCGTAACCAAAATCTCTCCTCATGTCTGAGCATCAAAAACAAGTTGCGCGTGATCACCACCAGTGAGGAATATGAAAATTGTTTTCCGGTAGAGGTATATGTTTTACCCTACGATAAAAAAACAAAAACGCGTGGAAAATATGTCCATATAGGGAAAAAAGATTTTGATTTTATAGTTGTGCAAGATTTTGGCAGCGGAGGTGAGGAAGGGTTGGAACCTTTTGGGGATTGGAACAGTGTGTCTGAAATGGCTGACCCTTTTTCCATACAGATCTTGTGAGATCATATCAAGTGCTTGATGAAATTTTGGAGATGCCTTTATTGGTGTAGATTTGAGATTATATTGAGATAAAGCACTCATGTAGTCTCGAAAACCCTAAAGAAAGCCGACTCCCCACTTAATACAGTAATGCAACATCTATATAGCTCATAATCCTGTTTTGATACTATTCAAGAATGATTTCTCCAATGAAACATTCCATTATGTAACTTTTTCTTCTGTTCCACTTATTGATTCCTTTATGAATTTTTGACAAGCAGAAATATATTATTTAGACTAACGAAAATAAGACTAAAGGTCTGACCACTGCCGGGCCAATATCTGGCAAGGTCGGGGGCTAGATTATATTAATTTTTTGATATATGATCAAACAAAATAGACTGCTTTCATATTCCAGTAGTGTAATACTTAGAGTGGAGCTAAAGATCACGTGAATCTTGCAAGTTCTGTACACCCCTTGCATGCTTCGCGTATGCGATGCTGTTAACGCGTGGACGGGAACTGAAGTAGCCGTCCGACGTAAGGAGCGGCTAGCGATGATATGCAGGATGACGGACTGTTGAGAATCAGTCCAGGTCCTCAGTAAACATCAGTACCTCTACACTAGTTAATATTGGTGGGTCTGGTGTTGGGAGACATCTTGGTATGTCCTCCCTCAGTTGATATATATTTTTTTGGTGGTATTATAAAATAGCGGGAGCTTGTCCTTATATATTGGGGTGAGCCTTCACACGACCACAGTCACGTGAGTGACCGCGGTCTCAGGGAAATAGGGAGCCAGGGCTCCTATTTCTCAACACGGATGAGTCGCCGGGCCGCGTGAGAAAAGTTTCTCAGCGACCTATAGAACAGTAGTTCTTCCGTAAGGTCAAGTGATGGGGTGGACTGCACCCAAACTACAATGAGTAATTACAAGTCTGAAAATTAACAGATGCCGCCTTTCTGACTTATCTGCGATGCTGAATCATTTGTCTCTCTAAGGAGAAAATGTTGAATACATCGACCAAGATGCTTTCCAAAGAAATGAAAAAAATACTTTTCATTAGGAAATAAGCATAGACTTTATAGCAGGGTGAGGTTTTGCAGTTTGCTCAGGCGAGTATCATACTCTTCACAAGTATGCCAAGCCAAAGCATGCAATTCTGGTTTCTGTGAAGAAGTAAATGTAGAGGATTTCCATGTATTCATTTTATATTTGAAAAACAAAAAACATTCTTTTAAAGGTCAGTCTCAAGAGAGGCCCTTAGCTAAGAATACTAACACTGACGTACCTGACACTGAGAGGTTCAATACCATCTGCGGGGTTGTGGTTTGGAGTCTGAAGGTTTGAATTTCCCTGGGGTCAATTTATTGGTGTCAGTTACAAGTCCTTTAGATGAGTATCTAGCAGCTCTGGTGGCCCGTGGAATGAGACCGCTGACCACCTCCAAGTCTTCTTTCTTAGAATATCTTGCCTGAGCCATAGAGATCTCATTAGCCTCCAAATCGTACACAACATAAGCTTTTCTGAGAAATTGAGGTCCCAAAGTAGCAAACGAATAGAGTGAATTATCATGGCTGATAGTCACCCCCAAGTAACACGATCCCTTGTCTTTAATGATCAAATTGCTTATTGGAACTTTGATTTTAATACCCGAAAATTCGTAAATCAACTTACCTGAGTGTTTCTTGTATGCACAGTCTAGCTCATAGAGGCGTCCCTCCACAGAGTACCATGCCAGTAGCAGTTCGACCAAGGCTCTAAAAGTGTTTCGGGGCAATTCTTGGAAAGACGTACCCGAGTCCAAGATGGCTCCAATCGGCTGGTCCAAAATACACAAAATTTGATGGTCACTTTCTAAGTATATTCTGTCGAGAATTATAGACGCCATGTCAAGAAGGTGAAAATCCTTGTGTAAATTCACCAAAGGAACCGTCCGTAATCGACCACGGTATTTTTTGTGGTCAACAGCACCAAAAAGAATTGAGCCCTTCGACGGGTCCTTTGGGTTCAAGAATAAGGAGTAGACAACTTTTTGGATTATTCCTGAACTCTTCAACCTCATAGGAAAGTTTTCATAGGTGTAATCGCTATTGTCGTGGGTCACCTCCCCAAGCACTGGTCCAATTCCCAATACTCCCTCCATAGCCAGGGTTTTGTTGGCCACACCAAAACTTAAAACCACTTCCTCATTTGGAAATGCAATTGTATCTGTCCCCCAAAAACCACTGGCATAAGTTCCATCTACATACAGAACTTCGAAGTCACGTGCAGTTTCATTTCTTTGGAATGTATCAGAGTCGATGAAATTGAAAGAGCCGAGTGCTGTACATGGACATGGGGTTTTGGGATAACTTTTCTTAGTTGATTTTGCTTCATGGAAAACCTCGTTAGAGAGACCAACTACAGAAATATCTTTTTCGTCTTCATCGTCACTTCCAGGTTGTTCTGTTGGTTTGCATTCACAAATAACATTACTACCCATCAACCAAGTATCAGAAGAGCCAGTATCAATGAAAAGCCGATTTTTTACCTTCTTGGAACCAACATACACAACAGCCTGGTAGTAGAAATGCATGTTTATAAGCTTAAGCGAAGACGATCCGTCATACCGCTTGTTAATTTCAGTCTTCTCTTTAGGAGAGGCTTTTGCAAAGAATTCATCACGCAAAATTTCAATGTCCATTTTAAAACCCTTCTGGCATTTACTCGGGACTGAAATAGCCACGGAGACTAGATTAGCTAAGAATAAAGCTAAGATGTAGTTAGTGAACATCATTGAAGATAATTTGGTAAAATTCTCAAGTAGTTTTTAATACCTCGCTCTTGTCCAATTATGATGCTCAAAATATTTAATTGGCAATTTTTTTTTTTTTAGACTTGGATCTTAGCGAGTGCTCTCTGAAGAGACGCGAGATATATACCTCCACTCATGCTGCAAGCAAGATATGCAGGATTTACTTTTGTGGTTTAAGCGAAGCATATGAATGCGTGTAGCGAAGCGCTTTAAACGGATGGTCTGATCTCTAAAACCTTGGAGAATTTGTTACGGCTGACCTTGAGGGCCACTGTATTACGAATTATGAAGAACGCGGATTCTCAACTTTGTGTATAAATAAGGAAGAAAATTATTGATACTGAAATTCCCATCCCTAAATCTTTGTATTGTTTAAAATAAACTTAAAAGATTCAAGAGTGCCACACTTGTAGTAGCCGCTAGAGTCACGTAATTGTTGAGACGCAAATTCTCGATATATCCGATGAGTACTCACATGACGCATGCACTATGTACAACAACAAAATTGTGAGCCGAATGGACGTAAAACGAGTTTTTTCATTGGTTCAGTCTACCGTGGGCTGTCAGAGTCTTCTCGAAAAGGCTTTGAGCCGTCTGGAAATGGTTATGCAAGCTCAATTCCAGTAGTCAATGAAGAAGGAGTCTTTTAGACAATCTAAAATTATTAAATCCCTTTTATGAGCGATTGTGAAGTCAATCATCAAGGCTCTAAATTAATAACTTAGTGCCGTCAAAAGATCATGTTCCATGTTAGTACATTTCTATTTATAAAGCATCCATTGAAGCTAGATTACGTAATCGTTCCACAGTCTGCAGGTATTGAGGTTAGCACGCAACGCTTACTTTACCGGCGGATAGTATGCAGTCGTCCCTGGCAAAGCCTATTTTAATCATGTGTCAGGTCGGTAATTCTTTCTTAATTTGTATATTACGCGAGGCGCTGATTAGAACCAAAGTGGGGGTCGACTGCGGGCTGGTGACCCATCACGTGGGAAAATTCAAGGCATCTTCTTGTACATCACTTGCATTGATATATAGTATGTGGACTTTGATCAACTATTGATGGCTTGTGTAGTTCGGTAGCCGTCTAATAGTACCCAAGGCTTCGTCCTGTAATTTTCTTATGAAGTACGTCTATTTGTAACTTCCGTCCGTTTTTGGTTCCTGGTTTGCTTCAGTCTATAACATGCGGCTCGTAAGGCATAGCCGCTACGACCTGTGCCGGAGGCTTTCATTTGATGAGGCCTTCAAACGAAAATAGTTTTTCTTGAATTAGTCAAGCTGGCTTATATTAAAGCTGTGAAGTTATATAATGTTGTACCACCTGACTCAGCCTACAAGCTGGAAAAGAACTCGTCTCCAAATCAAAGGACTTCTAGTGCTTTTGTATTCGATGGTGATATAAAAAACTTCAGGATCCAGAAGCCAAACCTTTGCATGCATTCAGACGGACTAGCTTGAATGGTAAAAGAGCAAAACTTTTCTATAACATCCAGATGAAATGTTTTAGGGAGACCTCCGAAAAGAATGTCGCTTCAAGCGCCTTAATCTACTGCTTGATCCATCAAGCTACTTGTACTTCTGATGATGATCATGTTGAAGCTAAGGAGTATGTTGAAAAATATGTGACGAATAATGACCAATGTGCGCGGAGTGTAGCAGCTAAACCAATAGTTATGAGAACAATATTCCTGAGAAAGAGGTGAGATCCTAGTGGCCACTGGTCCATCGCAGTTGAGGATTAGCCCTTTTTCTGTTCCAGAGCCTATGGGGAATATGCATTTGATTCTAAGGAACACCCTTCCAAAATCTTCACCTTTTGTTTTGTACCTTAGAAGCCACCAGTTAATTTTATCATTTCAGATCAGGTCTTTTGCTTTTTGGTCAAGTTGGCTTGTCTCCATACAATTCAGTGGCTTGCTATTCTATCTCAAACATTCGATGACAATAATAGCTCAAAAATCAAATTTCTCCACATTTTTCATGGACCAATGTGTTATTTGTATCCAACGAAAGATAGTTTGTACCCTGTGTAAATCAGACATCCAGGCTAATGTTATACTGACCTCATACTGTCTTGGGGAATCTCATAACTTTAGTAATATCAGTTAATTGTCTTTAGTCTTATACTTTGCTTGATTTAACTACCTCTCTATAAAAATAGTCACACCATACGAAAGCTTCAATATTAATAGTTGTCAAGACTTCAAATGAAAATATCTGATGCGGAGCAAAACCAAGATATGGAGACTAAATTATCCATACTGAGTATATATATATTCTCAAAAGCTTTGAATTCTGTGTGCACTGGTCAAGGGCATTTTTTAAGTTCCATGACCCCTTTTTTGCGTTTATGTTTATCTTGCAGATTCTGCACATCTTTTTTATAAACAAGTACGCGACTGATACAAAAAGACCCTTTGCTTCAAAGTGTGCTAATGTTCATGTTACCAAAGCCCCAATTTTGGTTTGTTTCCCCAAACGAAAAGTGTCACAATATTGTGTCTATGAAAATTTGAGCAGTGGTTATCTAAAACGAATTGATATATGCCCATAATTTCAGCCATATGTATATCGGACTTAAGCCGATGGGGCTTTTTCTACAACCTGCTGACGTGGCAAGGATATTGTTATCGGTGAAAAGCTTATTTTTCATAGCGTATCTTTAAAAATTTAAGCCAATTTATTTTTTTGGAAAACCTTCGACGAAAAGACTTCTTGTATAGATGCTGGACATTCTATTCAACCTGTCACCATGATTTAGTATTCTATAGGCATTAGTGAACATGTATTCCTCTTCACCTGAATCTAGAGGGTCTACTTTATTGCAGACTTCGTTGCCCTTTCTGAAGCCCGGCTGCATCTAAAACACTCCCTACAGAAAGTAGCCTGATCTATGGTTTCCCAGCTTGAGATTAAGCTTTCTAGGTATAAATTTTTAAGCACGACTGCTTTTTTGAGTCAAAATTTCTCAAAGTAAGTTTTTCCTTTACAGCGAGTAAAATTTATTGTATTTTATTTCCAGTTGCTAGCCTCAATAGTACTTATGATGTGTCTGTGGAGCCATAAGGCGCCAATTGAATGCAGTTTTGAGGATCATAAATGGCTGTTTAGACACTGGAATGGTCATTCTTGGGAACTGAACGCGTTTGAAATGGTCATTCTTAAGACCACACGGCGGACGTTACGTTACCTCTAAGGGTAGAGCCTTGCCAATAATGAATCTTAAATCCTCGTGTTAACGTTTCATAACAGCCATATCAGATTTCATTAGTCAATTTTTTTCTGTTTGGAAATAATTGATAGTTCCAGGGAAAAATATTTCTTTGTAGTAACGGAGGCCAACATACTTTAACACTCATACTCCCTTCCTTTTCAGCATGACACTTTATTATCTGCATGGTTTTTCTGATATGACAACAGTGGATGGATGTTGTCTATTTTAATACCAACTTTAAATTCGCCAGTTTGGGAATACGAAATTTTTCAGTCTGGGAGCCATTTCTGGAAGTCAATTCTGTTGGGACTAATATGTGGGAGTGCCCTGCCCAAAAATACCGTCGAGCAGTTTTCTAATTACAAACTTCGACAAAATTGGAGCTAAAATCTAAATAAAGAGTCTAATTATTGAACTAGTCTACAATATTCTTTTCTATGACTACTTTATTCACTAGTAGAGTAGTAGATTAGAAGGGTATATGAGTGAATCCTGCATATAGTGCATTTTATATCACCATAAATTTCTTGGGAGAACGGGATGACTTTATCAACCGATTGACACACAAAGTTTCGGCCATCAGTCCATGTTTGGTATGTATTTGACTAAAAATTGTTTCACCTCAGGAATGTATATTATTTCCAACGATGCGCATAACCATATTTCTTTTATTTTTGTGAGAAGTCCCCCTTAATGTCATAATTTATCTGCGACTGTAAAGTCAATGACTATAATTTCAAGGAAAAAGAATTTAGACTTTGAGTTTTCAAGAATGCCGATCACCTAAAGAATTACGTATTTGAGTTGCTGAATCTCATTACTGCTGTGTTCGAGAAAAAATGCTGTAATTTCAGCAGTGCGACATTTCGTGCGGGGAATGCTTTTGTACACTGTGTTTCATATCAAGGCTGTAATCAACTCATGATATATATAAGGCATGAACTTTCTCCCCTTTTTGATCAGAGCTATTAAAGAAAAGAGTTCAATATGAGACTCTGCTTTTAGTACACAATCTGTCACCATTTCGTTACTATCAATACACCTCCAATATTTCTGAATATATTTATGCCCCTATTGTTGACATCATGAGTTTTGTTTCCCAAAGATGAAAAAAAATCCCGAATCTTCCTAAACTCCATAAGGAGAAAGAATGTGCTGGACATTTTTACAGATGCGCTACACAAACAATGACTTATCTTGTTTTCATCATGTTTTACCGCACCTAGTGTACAGCCTTACCGCGATTCTTCCTAAAGTGATCGCATGCTTCGACTAACAAGTTTTGCAAGGAAGGATGCAAAAGAGTGGTTAGGGGTTCAATGTCTTTGTAGTAATGTTGTTTGATATTACGGCACCTTACGAAGGCCTTTTTCTTGACATTTGTGCAGTGAGTTGACCCAGACGCCACAAATGACCTATAGATTGTGACCGTGGTGTTCGCTTATTCTTTAAAAGAAGTCACTGATACGGGAAAACCTTCCTATAGAACATTATATTTGTGCAGTATATATGCAAGTGTCAGTCCATATATCGATTGTTGGGAAGACAATGCTTCAAATCCGGACTCTATGATTCTTTAAAAATTGGCTATTTTCCATTTTCTACCGGCATCCCAATTCGCCATGAATTTCATACAATTGACATTAACCTTCGTTTTTGCTTTTACTATATGTGCCAAATCGGACACGCCCAGGGTATTTTACATTGAACGCGGTGGAACTCTTGTGCCATTTTACCGTCGAATTAGACTTACACCCTTCGGTTTGGACTATACTCTATTGTCTTACGGAAGCGCTATGTCCCCCCCCCTCAAATTTTCAGTTTCAAAGACGGCTACGCGAGGTCGATCAGCAAGAAATACCCGGGATACATTGGATTCGAAGCTCAGGCATTTGCCTTCGGTCCCTTAGTGAAGAAACTTAAGTTGGTTTTAGATTCTCAAAACAAGGTACTGAATTGTCAACTCTATTCCTGTCAAAGCCACTACAACAATGACCACGTGATTGCTTACGAGCCAGGTAATAGGCATTGCTTCCCGGTCAATATCTACCTCTTGCCTTACAATCAGACAACTAAATCTCCGGTGACTCGTGTGCCTAACCACAAACCTCGGAATACACCCGCACACTCCAACGGTCCTGTACCACGCAAGGGTCACTCAAAGGTGCCTCATCATCATAAACACATTGGGCCACAACCCAACGAACGCAAACTGTCACACAAACCAAAACATGATGATTCAGATGACGATCAGGGCTATTTTACAAACAGTTCTGAAAATATAGTCCCTAAACCAAATAAAGAGACAGTTATCGATCCCGCTGAACGTGATCATCCAGATGGCAATCACGGAGATGTTCCAAAAATCACTATTGGAAATGACTCAAATACTATTCCTGGAACCAAGCCAAATAGTGATAACACTGGTGTTCGGAAAGATGATAAAGGAAATCAGTCAAATCCCAAACCTGGAAACAAACCAAATAGTGATACACTGGTGTTCGGAAAGATGATAAAGGAAATCAGTCAAAGCCCAAACCTGGAAACAAACCAAATAGTGATAACACTGGTGTTCGGAAAGATGATAAAGGAAATCAGTCAAATCCCAAACCTGGAAACAAGCCAAATAGTGATAACACTGGTGTTCGGAAAGATGATAAAGGAAATCAGTCAAATCCCAATCCGGGAAACAAGCCAAATAGTGATAACACTGGTGTTCGGAAAGATGATAAAGGAAATCAGTCAAATCCCAAACCTGGAAACAAACCAAATAGTGATAACACTGGTGTTCGGAAAGATGATAAAGGAAATCAGTCAAATCCCAAACCTGGAAACAAACCAAATGGTGATGACACTGGTGTTCGGAAAGATGATAACGGAAATGAGTCCAACCCCGATCCCGGATTTGGGCCGAACCAAAGTCACTATGGTGTTTTGAAACCGAATAAAGGAGATGATTTTGGTGACTATGAAGATGATGTTCC
This sequence comes from Metschnikowia matae var. maris, assembly GCA_002370695.1. Classification (NCBI taxonomy): domain Eukaryota; kingdom Fungi; phylum Ascomycota; class Pichiomycetes; order Serinales; family Metschnikowiaceae; genus Metschnikowia; species Metschnikowia matae. The sequence goes on along the minus strand of NKZH01001951.1, from coordinate 10,341 downwards.
AGATAGCGAGGCAGAGCTACTCAATTCAAATGCTAGAAATATATCAAATGAACGTGAAGACGATGAAACACAGAGAAATAAAGTTGATCAGTCAGAAGAAGATGAAGGCCCTGTGTCTAGCTCAGATGCTATGAATGTTTCTGACGAAGATGAAGTTGTCTTTTTGAAAGGAGAAGACAATGGTTTTGAAATTGATGCGAGTGATATTCCAAATGAACATGAGGGTAAAGCGTCTGATTCAATTTTAAGAAAAATGCTAATAGAAGATGAAGGTAACTTTTCTGATGGACAGAAGGACAGTGTTTCAGACAGATATGGAAATGTTGTGCTAAATAATGAAAAAGAGAAATCAGCAAATGAAAATGAAGATTTTATGCCAGACGACTTGGAAGACGTGCAATTAAAATACGATAATGAGAAGTTTCTGGAAGATCATGTCAAAGGTTTGGAAGAAAATATCGAATTTCTGGAAGAAGATGATGGCATTTCTTTTAATGCCGAGGCAATAAATTCTCTAGAAGATGATGAGGGTGGTGTTCTCGAAGAGGATGAAAACAATTTTCTCGATGACGATGAAGGCGGCGCTTCAGATATTCTAGAAGAAGATGACGGAAATGTGTCCAATCCAAATGCTGGACATATACCAAACGACGATCAACGCAATGGTCTCAAATATGCTGGGGATAGTGAGTCAAATGACTACAAGGATGACTTTTCAGATGACGGTGAAGGTGATGATCCGTATGATGATGAAATTCATGATCCGGAAGAAGATGCAGGCGACATTTCAAGAGAAGATGAAAGAAATATGCCCATTCCAAATTCAGACCATGTGTCAAAAGAAGATGAAGGAAAGGTGTCAAACAAAAGTGAAGGAAATGGTTTCAAGAAGGATGAAAGTACTGACTTAAACGAAGATGAAGGAAATGTTTTTGAGAAGGATGAAGGAATAGTGCTTGATACAAAATATCCAAAAGTTCTAAACAGAGATGAAGGGAATGAAACTAATATCACTTCCGGGAAAATACCAAATGAAGATGAAGGCATTGTGCCAAATGAAGATGAAGGCAATATACCTATCATAAATGCGTCAATTGCTCCTGAGATTGCTGAAAACAATATGTCTGAGGAAGATGGAGAGCATGTGCGGGACAGCAATGTGAAAAATGTGGCTAAGGCAGACGAAGAACATATTCCTGAACATTCACAAATAACACATGAGCGTATAAATGGTGAACGGATGAAGTTCTCATCTGTATCTCACATGAATGTCTCTGTGACTAGAAGCAATATTACTACCATTTCTTCTGATGTTGCCTATGATTCTAATTTGTTGGCTTCTGAAACTCACCTCGTTATGTCCACAACACCTGATTTAAATTCAAGCAATCCTGAGTCTTCAAAGTTGAATAAACTAGGAACCTCTAGGTCTCCCTCCTCCAGCCTATCTAAAACTCCCACATCTATTTTCTCAAGCATACATGATACCGCTGACGATATGTCCTCAGATGTTCACTATGACATTGACTCCAACATTGACTTCTTGAAGACAGGAGAGCACTCCCCTAAAGGGTATACAGAGACTGTAAAGATAGAAGCTCTCGATAGTTTTGCCAAGTTCCATTCCATGCCTGATAGCCTCGGTGACACCGCAAAGGTGGAAGGCACGGTCGGAAATCCAAGCAAGGCATCTTTTTCAAAGCCAAATGAAGCACATCCAAGCAATGCACCATACGTTAGTGCCGCATCCAAGAATTACATTGGTGTGTATGTTCTCGTCTTCTTTGGTTTGTTGTTTTAGTCACACGACTTCTTTCGCTGAAGAGTATTATTTTATACTTCTAACAGAGTTTCCTTTAGATCTACAATAGGTAGAAAACTACCTATGGACACATCATGGAGCCTACCATGTCCGGTTCTGGTAGTTGTTACGGCATTTGGCCGTCATGACATCTTGTGACTCGGGGGGCCTTTCGAGTATTTCAGATCAATCCTTTCCATTGTTCTGGTGGAGAGTTTTTCGGTGACACGTTTCTCTCAAAGTTAGATAAGCCACTCCAGTTCCTCTTTTTGAGGAATCATCAACGAATATAAGATTTTAGGCATAAATGTATTAAAAGAACATAACACTTATTAGTATAATTTATGTTGTTGTGGGGAACAAGGAGTTATAAGATCAACAAGAAGTGTAAATGTGAGTAATAATGTTCCCATTTTATATCAGTGCGTCACACATTTTATGGATTAGCCAGTGAAAACATTGTAAGCCAGTGAATTTACTCAAGGAGAAATGGAACTAATAATGTCGTGAGAATATGGGTACAGGAAGTACTTATAGCAGGCGCTCACTCGTCTCATTGAAAGAAGCTATACGACATAATGCTCCATGAATCTGATAGATATCCATGTTTGTATATCCTACCACATTTATTACGTGAATCATTTCACCAAAAGGAGAGAGAGCAAACTTCCTTATACATTGGATAGTCTTTCTTCACCTATAGACTGAACATGAACTATAAGTCATGGTTTCGCCTCATGAGTCAGAACCATGCATAAAATTTACTAATCCCCAGCCTCGCCTTTCAGTCGCACTCTTGCAGTCTATATTTTCAGTGTTTGATTGCGGACTCTTGTTATCTGCAAAGCTGTAACAATTGGGTATGCCCCCCTCCTGGAAGATCCTGTTGAGAAACAGGCGCCGCGGATAGCTCTTGCTGTCTCTCGCTCACGTGACTTTAGTCACGTGAAAGGATTCACCCCAATATAAAAGGACAAGTGCCCATTATTTTATAACACCACCAAAAACTCAAGATGTCCCTCCCCCTCTCCCCGACACCAACCCCACCAATATTTTTTCGTGTAGAGGTACTTATGTTTACTGAAGATCCGGAAAGATTTTTTACAAATCTCAAAGGTGTTTATGTGTAGTACCAACCAATGTTGAGAATCAGTCCAGGTCCTCAGTAAACACCAGTGCCTCTACACTAGTTAATATTGGTGGGTCTGGTGTCGGGAGACATCTTGGTACGTCTTCCCTCAGTTGATATATATTCTGGATACTCTTATATAATAGCGGGTGCTTGTCCTTTTATATTGGGGTGAGCCTTCACACGACCACAGTCACGTGAGTGACTGCGGTCTCAGGGAAATAGGGAGCCAGGGCTCCTGTTTCTCAACAGAACATGGTACGCCCATTTTCACAGCCAGCACGCCTCTTCAAAATCAAATTTAAAAGCCTTTAATTTGTTGACACACTTAGAAAACATTTTTGGTTCGCATTACTTCACTTAGCGATAAGGATAATTTTCCGCCTTGGGGTTCACGACTTCTATGGAGGTACTTTCTGCGGCGGGTTCTGTAGCTATCTGTTACTGTAAGTTGAATGCTGTTAAAGGAGAGTCAAATAACCAATCAATTCAAGCACAACAATCACTCAAGAGACAGTATCAACTAAGAAGGCTCATTTCAGCTAAAGGGACAACCTAGAGCAAAGTTTTAAGACTATCACTTGAAATGATGTAAAACTGAGTACACGAGCCCCGCACTTGCGGTGTAACAAATAATATTCCAAGCCAATACTCAGTTTTAACACTTTAATTCCTGCTTTCGTGCCATATGGCATTTATGTCATGCAGATGCATTTGTCAACAATTGTATTAACTGCGTGTAGTCGTAGACATACTCTTTAAATTATAAGTGGCTTGAACTCACCTTCTATTCAAAGTCTGTGATTGAAGACGGCAATAATTTAGGAAGGTTTTCTTCATTTTGCTTGACACACAGCTCAAGGTAAAGTTTTTTTTGAAATTGGATCTGTAAGACTATTGAATGCACTCTAATTGAATTCGAAACTATGTTCGTTGATTCCTCAAAAAGAGGAATCGGCCGCTATTAAGTAGTCTACCCGAGGGAAGCTAGGGGTGTGCGTAGTAACGGTGAACCCGAAAGGGGCGTAGTAGTTCCCGATTAACTGTGCACGTGAGCTCAATCCCTATATGGGTTGTGTTCCACCCATCTTGGATGCTCTCTAACAGGATTACCCCTTCTTCGATATTCAAAAAGATTTCAATCTCTCGGATAAATAACATTTAAGAAACAAAACTAAGCAGAATTAGTGGAGTCGAACTTACTGAAAAACAAGATATGAATTCTTACTTGCAAGTTATGTGTTACAAAGAGCCCTATTTCAAAGCCACTTCCGGAGTTTAGAAGAATTCTATAAGGTAGTCTTGCTCCACTTCAAAGTTCTGCAACTCGCTTCTCACTTTGAGGATCAGGTACATCTTATTGTCTTTTCCGTACTCCTTATACAAGCTTTCAATACCCTCAAAGATATAACAATTAGAAATTCTGTCACAAACTTCATGCTCAAGTCGAATGTATGAATTGCTTAGGAGTAGAAGACGCGGGCACTCTGCAGGAGTCAACTGAAGAGTCGATTCACTTTCATTCCGAGTCCATGATAGGAGGGGCTTCAGGAAGAGCGTCTGAAACTGGTGAAGTTATAGACGGATTCACTTTCAAGTTAAAGTAGGATATTATCTGTTCGTCGGGCTCTTCTGATGTTTGTTTCTCTTCGATCTCTCGCTTATGTCCCACAGCTTCTGAAGGAGGCATGAAGTAAAGATCCACTGCAGAACATTTCAAAACTAATGAAGAGTAATCCTTACTCATCAATACAGGTGGAGCATTGCTTAAAAAATAATGGCACAAGTGAGGATCCAAATTTCTGTTCACAACCTTTGAGTCACTATTCAAAGACAATTTGAGTGGCTTTAGCTTGGCCTTTGTACCAAAGACAACATAGCCTTCGGTAACACCAAATACTCTTGCGTTGTCACCGTCTCCAGAAATAGCAATTTCATTTTTCAAAGTGAACTTGGGCGCTGGAGGGAGAGAGTGATCACTCGGAGAAACGAATTCGAGTGCTGCAGTACTAATGCCACTAAGAGGCATGAATTTGCCATCCAATTTGGCGTAGAAAACCTTGGTGGAGTCTGCACAGACCGAAGCGGAGAAAATGAGAGCCAGGAGCAATTGAGATGTTCTCATATTTTTTTTGATATATAATTTGATGAGTTTAAAGTGAGGACTCAGCTCCAGTTATATAGGCTTCTAACCATGAAGATATCAATACGGAGTGTTGTATTGTCTCCAGAGCAAAGGCCATGAAGCCATGTGAATTTGCTCAGACAAATGCAGTATCTTGCATTGTTGGTGCCAAGAGATCTTTTTGCGGTAATATTAGTACCGTCAAAAGACCGGAAGCTGTTCCCCGAAAACAAACCGATTTGCACTTATAGAAACTTGTATCACGTCATTATCACACCTTGCATTATTCTTTATGCACTCCATCACCGGAAATTTGATCCCCCAAACCACATTTACCCCACAAGCACTTATTACCATCAGATTGACTATTCTTTCTTCACCCTTGCATTTCTAAGTTTACCGTTCACTACTTTTTGTCTTCTTTGTAACGAGCCCTTGGTCACCAAAGGTCTCCTTGATCTTTCGCGGGTCTTCTTTGAGGGGATATATACAGCGTTCATGTGGGGACAATGTTCTTTGTTCTCGTAAAATGAACATACCTCAACCTCCCGTCCTGTACATCTATCATGGCATTGATCTTACAACACAGGGTCAAGAACAGGAAATGTGGACATACTCAAAAAGCGCTCCTTTCTGGTCCCTTAGCTGGTTTCCGATTCTTGTAGAAAGGAGATCTGCTTTAAGAATAAAAAAAAAATTTACAATGTGTTTGAATTCAAGAAAAAAAAAGGAGGTGAATCATTTTTCCTTCATTAAATCTCATTGTGCGCAAGGTCATAAAAAAAAAACATTCAGCATCAGCGTGCAGATATGCGCCTTCTACGAACAGTGCAACTAGAGGCGAAACCTTTTACAGCAGGGGGGAATATGTATTTGGATCAAAGAAGAAGACATTTGGTCCCAAATTATTACTGCTCTTTAGTCAAGTTCTTCCCGAAAAGTCACTAAAAGAAATTGTACTCTCACACAGACTCTCCTAAACTAAGCTAGATGAATTTTAGTGTTGTTTGAATGAAAAGATGCTTTTAGGTTTATCTTACGGCCATGTGTGAACGCTTATTTTAGGCTTTTGGATCAAAAAAAAAACGACAAAAGAAAAAGAAAAAGAAAAAGAAAAAGAAAAAGAAAAAGAAAAAGAAAAAGAAAAAGAAAAAGAAAAAGAAAAAGAAAAAGAAAAAGAAAAAGAAAAAGAAAAAGAAAAAGAAAAAGAAAAAGAAAAAGAAAAAGAAAAAGAAAAAGAAAAAGAAAAAGAAAAAGAAAAAGAAAAAGAAAAAGAAAAAGAAAAAGAAAAAGAAAAAGAAAAAGAAAAAGAAAAAGAAAAAGAAAAAGAAAAAGAAAAAGAAAAAGAAAAAGAAAAAGAAAAAGAAAAAGAAAAAGAAAAAGAAAAAGAAAAAGAAAAAGAAAAAGAAAAAGAAAAAGAAAAAGAAAAAGAAAAAGAAAAAGAAAAAGAAAAAGAAAAAGAAAAAGAAAAAGAAAAAGAAAAAGAAAAAGAAAAAGAAAAAGAAAAAGAAAAAGAAAAAGAAAAAGAAAAAGAAAAAGAAAAAGAAAAAGAAAAAGAAAAAGAAAAAGAAAAAGAAAAAGAAAAAGAAAAAGAAAAAGAAAAAGAAAAAGAAAAAGAAAAAGAAAAAGAAAAAGAAAAAGAAAAAGAAAAAGAAAAAGAAAAAGAAAAAGAAAAAGAAAAAGAAAAAGAAAAAGAAAAAGAAAAAGAAAAAGAAAAAGAAAAAGAAAAAGAAAAAGAAAAAGAAAAAGAAAAAGAAAAAGAAAAAGAAAAAGAAAAAGAAAAAGAAAAAGAAAAAGAAAAAGAAAAAAGAAAAAGAAACATTGAAAGTGGGGTGTACAAACTATTGTGCATTAAAGTCCTATCCAATTCTTACTTAGTCTTCAATCACGATACCCCCAGATTCTGTCAGAGAGATTGCTTGATTCTTGCGTTATGCTTGACACTCAGTCCCTAGTGTGCTCATTTATGGTGTCGGAAGATTTCGGAGTTATCAAATGGGTTGTAAAAGTGATTAGGCAGTGGTCATAAAAAATCTTAGTACTTCAATAAATTAACCATATAATTGTGGCGGGCGTGGTTTTAGTAAACATTCTGGATTGCGCCCTCTCAATGGTGATGCACCGCGCATATTAAATATCACGTGATTTGGCGCACCTTATCACTCAATGGAAGGCCATTCTGAAAACAGTTGATGCAATTCTATGCTCTGCCACATATTTCTTGCTTTCAATATATGATATTGATCAATCCAGCCTAACACTTCTGGATCATACCTTTTTCACTGAATGATTTGACGTCATGAGAATACCTGAGTACCTGGTCAACAAGTCAGCCTCTGGTGAGTATTGAAGACTCACGGAATACAGATTCTTCAGCACCTCGTAAATAGACCGGTGAAGATTCAAATTCAAAATATTTTATAATTAGAACTAACTGGATTCATGGAAGTACTCAATTGAAGTCACTACTTTTTATATTATTGAGAAGGAGCTACTTCTGTTGTGGCTCTTGCACATTTAGATTGGGTAACGTTTATTGTTAATTGAATACGAAACAACATTGCAATAAGTGCTGATTCAATCAGTCAATTTTCAGGATCCAGTGGCTGTAGGTCACAAAAAGCCGCCTACCACCCGAACTATATCGCCTACCTCACCGAATCCAGTGACATCCAACACCCCGCTCACTCCTAACAAATCGTTTTTGGTAAGACTTTTAACCAATGGAAGATAGTCCCTCCAGCCTCTTCTCTCCATTCTATTTAGGTTATTGAATTTAACTGTGACTCCAGGCACAGTTACCATATCCTCCAATAACATACCGTTCATTTCAGCGAACTTATCGGTATCCAGAAGCAAGTTATTGGTCATTTTGCCAATAACTTCCACGATCTTTTGATTTTGTTCAACTTCCGGCTGAGCTGGCGCAGTGTAAGCAGCTGGAAAATGAGCGAGAGTAAGGAGAGAAAGTTTCATTTTGAGCGATTGAAGAGTGAAGAAGACCTGAGAATGTTTATGATTAGTGGAAATTATGAAGGAATTATTGGCTTTTATAGGTATTTGGTCGTTCCTTTTAAAGCTACACTATCCATGGAGTTGTTTCATAGTGAAACGATTGAAAATCAGGTACATGACCAAGTACCCTCAATCCAGGAAATTTTGACCCTAAAGATTTTTATGTTTCATTGTTGTGATACTTAGGGAGTGTTCAAGGTTAAAGTGAAAAGTCAAATCTTTAGCCCAAGACCCAATTAGTTTGATAATCTATCTATTTAATTATGGAAAATTTTATAAATTTTTTTTTCTTTCTACTGTTTCGAAGTCCCCATTCAAGCTGGAGTAAATACTAACCTATTGTTTCCACAAATTTGGGTGTCCGTGAATTGCAACTTAAACCACATTTTATACAAACGTAGTTTTAGGTCCTCGGTCAGATTCAATAACGTCTATTAGACGAGCAATCTAGCTTAATTAGCTTTTAGTAGAGCATTGATTACTAGATGGTTTTTGTTTTGACGATTAACGTACATATTGATTATAGATGTGTAGAAAAATAGATACTAGTCAACTAATTGAAATCATGAAGCAACAAAAAAAAGGTACTAATTGGGGAGGGCGGGATCATACTTGTGATTGCTGACTGAGAAATTCAGTTTGAAAGAGTTTGATGGGTTGGTATGTATGTGGTGTTTGAGGCTCGACAAAAGAATGTGCCAAGTGAGACTCTAGCGCTAGTTTGGGGGTTATTCGAAAAAACAAAATCAAGAAAGGTATAAGATTGCAATGTGGCTTTTACAGAAAGAATAACTAATATGATAATTTGTATGGAGAGGATTCTTTTTGTCTAGCTTGTTATTTACACCGAAGTCGATGACTTTAATTTCGCATACTTGATAAGATGGCGAGCTTGGGCCAAGTGAAGCATAATTAGTCGAAAAATCCTATAGTGAAATTCCGAAGAAACTGTTTCTACTCAATCCATGACTAAACCGAAAGGCTGAATGATGATGTTTCTTGGTTGAATTGGTAACCAATATTGCCAGTTTTGACAAAAACATGTTGTGGTGCGTGATGCTATTGTGAAACCTATGATAGTGTATCGTGTCACTTGTGAGGCGCGCTGGGAATAAAACGATGCATTTTCCCTTTTATGATTTTTGAATGACAAGGAGCCCGAAAATTCCATCGCGCTTTTTGAAATTCTCTCTTACCATTGTTACCACTAAACTCGGTGCAGTTTCATCTACGATTCTCATGTTCACTGGTAGGGCCCCATAACCCAGATTAGTCGCAACATGTCACGTGATATATAAAGGGCTCAAATAGATATTCGTTGAGTGAGAATTAATCCAGTACAACTACCTCAAGTCATTGTTTAGATGAGATAAGTCCCAAATTCATTTGTTTGGCACATTTCAATTAAATACTTTTCAATTTTTTAGATTCCAGTTATTATACTGATTTATTATGGTGAAATGCATCAAACAATTTATTGCGTGACCCACTCGTCACCAGGTAGTTAATAGTAGTGTATTCGCATTTTTTCAGGGTGTGAGCAAATTACGAACGGATGCGAGGTCGATAGGGGTAAACGAATATGTTGGACCAAAAATCAGGTTCATCAACAAATTTCTTAATATTGAAACATGTAATTTTCCACTTGAATAGAAATACCCTGAAAGCAACACTTCACCAATTCATTTAGTTTTAGTGTATTGGGGGCCAAATCCACCATTTTTCATATGATGCGGCGAAATGCGAAGTACTACTGGAAGGCACAGTGTTAATGTGCACTCCTAGAGCGGCACACCTTTTCCAGGCGCACTTTGAATATAAAAGGGCGCTTTTCACCTACCTAAAATCACATTGACCACGCGCAAAAACCAAATGTGTTCCAATACCTAATCGGAGACTCTTTCTATATTTCACTAACATTCAATAAATTCAACGACGCAAAACATCCTTGGAAATTTGCGATCCATGACGTGTGAATCCAGATTCATAACTCCCAAAACGAAAAGAACGGATATAGATCTCGTATGGATTTCGACTTTTAGAGGGATGCATTAGAACATTCAGGAGGTTCATCAAACCCCTATTCAACGTACATTTTCTTACGTTTTTGGACACCTTCTTTATTTATGTAGTCACGTGCTTGGGTTTGTACTGTATTGTAATGCATCTTTTCTTCTCCATAATACCTCCAGGCTTACTACAAAATAACAATCAATAATGTACTATAACCAGTATACTACATATAGGATTGAGACCTTGCTGGTCGTGCAG
>NKZH01001946.1:0-36497 GCA_002370695.1 Metschnikowia matae var. maris | reverse complement strand
GTAATAGATTAAGAGACGACTTTGGGTTGAGTATACCTTAAGGAATTAGTTCTAGTTTATGCATTTGTAGATGACAAATCGCAACACATACTATACTCCACACCTGATATAGTACTGTCCAAACTATACTCCATACTATACTATACTCCATACTATATACTATCCATACTCCATACTCCATACCATACTCCATAGTCCATTCCATATTCTACAGCCTATACTACAGTCCATACATCTCCAGACTTGAAGATATAGCTACTCCATCCAGTCAAATATCATAACGTACTCGATAACCATTCCTGACTGTTCCGTCCATATACATGTCTAACTATTGATCTAGCTACCTTCCAGTCATAAGTACTACAGAGATCTAGCTATTGTACCATCTAACTAATCTTTACTGCCATAATAGCTATTTCAAGGACTATACATTGTCTTCTATATGAGATTGATTTCTGGTGACCATTGATCCAATCCACTCTAGCTACTCCTTTGGTACCTCCATCTAGCTCTTCATTGCTATTCCATATATCCTTCTACTGGAGACTCCATATAGCACTTATCTAGCTATTCTCATATTTTTGGTACTCCTACTCCTCATTCTTTGGCTACTCCATTTAGCTATTCTACAACCTAAAAACTTAGCTACTCCATCTAGCTATTCTACAAGGTTGTATAAGGTTACCCTCCTGGATATTCCCATACAAATCTATTACCATAGATTTCTATTATACATTCTATACCCTTGGATCTAGCTTGTGTCTAGCTATTGATACCTCGACGATCTGTTCAAACCTGCTACTTCTATAGATCTAAATCTGGATCTAGTTCTAACTGGCTATTGTCTATTACCCTTGAAACACCTATTCATTTATCAGATCATATGAAACTCTAGAGATGTCTGCTTCTAGCTCAACGTCTACTACACTGCCGTACCGGCGACGGCACTTTGATGACCGCTCCCATAGCCAGACTTCGTTAGTAAGACGGGCTCGTGATGCACAGAAACAGTTCCATTCTCTTTCTTTACCTTCCCGATCTCCAACTCCATCAACTATCCAACCTACAGGAACACGGGCCGAATATACAGGAACTTACATAGGTCCTACTACCAATTATAGTGGAAGAGGTACTGCAGAAAGTGGTACTGCAGAAAGTGGTACTGCAGAAAGTGGCACTACAGAATCGGGGTTTGGACCCCAGATAACTGAAATCATTCATTGGTCAGCCGCAGGCGGCGTGGAAAAAATCCTAAGGTCCTCCAAATTCTCTACTCGGTTTGGCGTGCCCTACTGTATCCAACTTTCTCCGTCATATATTTTGGTTGGTCTTAGTCGAGGAGCTGTGGCATGTTTCAATTACCACCAGAAATTGGCGCATGTTTTTGACCATTTGGACCCTGAAAATGGAGAAATCCGACCTGAAAATACCGGTTCCGCTGTTTTTTCCCCCATTTACTCCCCGGTAACTTGCATTTCGGTATCCTCAGATGGCCGTTTGGCTGCTGCAGGGTCTGCAGATGGAAGAGTCACTGTGTGGGAGTTTCCAGGTCCAAAACAGACTCAAACAGTGACTCCGCATCACGTGATCCACCCTCCTTCCTTAAAAACTTCCACTCATACTCCTCGAATTCTTGCGGTGGCTTTTGTGGGTGATTCTTATGATCTCGTGACCTCGGATCTGGCCCGGTCTGTGTTTTTCCACCATGGGTTTTCCAAGTTTTTCAAGGTCTACTATACAAGTGAAAAGGTGCATGAATGTGAGGAAAAAATACGAAGAAAAGGTGGTGTTTCTGATCCAGACACTCAAAATTCAGGTCAAAATCTGGTTAGTCAAAATCTGGTTAGTCAAAATCCAACCAGTCTGAACCTGAACCAATTCAATAACCGGATCCTTGATTGCCAGATTCTTCCTGTGGGTACATCTGCTCAAATCACTGACCAGATTGGACTAGTGGCCGTGATCACGTGCAATATACTCAGTGTCTTTTCTATTCGGTCACTTAACAATTCTGGTTCTAGCTATGCCAAGATCCACTTCCAGGTTCTGCGACCTAAAGACGTGGAACCAAATTCTTCTTGTATGGGACTTTTGGCTTGGTACCCCTGCATACAAAGCACTTCCAGTGCCAAGTTAGCATATTCGTGGTCCAATGTGGTGAGTGTTTTAGAGGTGGATTTCTCTGCTCTTCCACCCAACTATATGCAGATCTTATCGGGATTAAAGGATAAAGACCGGGGAATTCCGGTGCTTCCACACCGAAAAACGGCCCGGTTCCGGTTTGCCCCGGGCCACGAGGTTGAAGCCTTGAAATGGCTCAATTCGGAGATTTTGTGTGTGGTGGTACGAGATTCAGCAGAGAAATCCAAGGAAATGTGTTTTTTCCACTGCCCAAAATTGACTTTGGTGGCCAGGGAAAGATTTCCCTTTACAACTATTGAAGATCTTAACCTTCAACGACTTCAAGACCTGCTCCAGATTTTCCGACACCGCCCAGTGGTTCTAGTTGAGCCGGTGGCTTTGTATACCGGAACCACTATGAAATGGGCCGACCACCTTGTGTCATTACTCTCGGAAGAACGTTTTTCCGAGGCCCTAGGGTGTGCATACAACTACTACAGTTCTGAAGAAAGGGGTTGGCTTCTTTTATATGGACTTCCCCATACACTTAAGGAAAGACAGCAAGTGGTGGAACCATTTCTCATCAAGATCATGCACGAAGCTGCATCTTATGTTTTGAAGACTGTTCCTTTTTTAGAACCTGCTCCTTCTCTGAAATCTGCTTCTGTTTCAGGATCTGCTCCTACTTCAGAATCCATACCTGTTTCAGAATCCATACCTGTTTCAGAATTCATACCTTCTGTTACAGTTTCTGCACCTTCAGAAGATTCTGGAACATCTTCTGATTCCCATATTGAAGTGTTTCTTCAAGTGGTTTCGGAAATTGCCGCAAACAGAGACGGAATATTGGACTCAGACCTCCTTGACGTCATTGAGCTAGTGTACGAGAATACTGCATCTAAACAGGCATTTTTCGAGTCACTTTCAAGCTATATTCTCTGCCGGAAAATCCCCAACCTTTCCCCATACATATTCAAGCTTCTTGTGCAGTACTCGGTTGAAAATGGCTATGGAGAACGCTTGACCGAGATGATATGTCTTTTGGACATTTCTACGCTTAATATCGATATGACTTTGAAGCTATGCAGGACCCATGGTTTAACTGAATGCAGTGTTTATATCTGGAATTGTGTTTTCCATGATTTTTTAACACCGTTGGTAGAATTGGTGGATGGGCTCTATCTGCAGGACCAAGATGATTCAGAAGAAAATCGGTACTTGGTTTATTCTTACATGTCTTATATTCTTTCTGGGCGTAAATTCCCCACTGATGAATTTATGGATGATCAGCAGGAAGTATTAGGGCGAGAAACTATTTGTGGGCTTCTTTTCAGCACCAAAAAAGTGGATAATGCCTTGTTTTCGGGTCTCCACGACTCGCCATTTCCCTACCTTCTTTTTTTCTTGCAAAAAAATAGTTTTGAGATGTTGGCGACTCTAAATGAGTTCTTGGAAAACCCAGTGTTGAATATAGAGACCAAAAATGGACTCAGTCGCCAGTACATCATGGATGCAGTCCTCGATACCTTCAGTATCAATACTGACATTCTTGGGCCAAAGGACCATGTGCAGCTTGCGGTATTCGTGGCCCGAAATTACCCCAAATATCACCAGTTTATCCGCATAGCTGATTCCGTGGTACAGGATTCCGTGGACTGGTTACTCCGGGAACCCGATTTAGAAAGCCATAAAGATCGGGAACTTGCATTGGAATGCATACTCCCTTTTTATTTTGCCCCTGATGAAACATTTCTTTTGGAACAAATGAAAACGGCGGAGTTTTATTGGGCAGCGTTCCGGCACTATGTGCAGTCCCACCTATATTCCAAAGCATTGGATGTTTGGATGCAGAGTCAGGGTAAACCTATGGCGCAGGAGATTGATTTCCCTATGGTCTCAGATTTATTGACCAATACGTTTAGTAAGGGAACTGTGGCTGAGCAATCACGAGTACTTACTCTTTTGGGCCGCAACGGAGATTACTTCTTTGGGAATTACCCCGAAGAAATGGCTTATTTGGGCGGGAAATATTGCCTGAAAATCCATTTGTTGGTCTTGGATTGTTCTCCTGCTGATACTTACCGATACCTCCAGATATTAAAGGAAAAGGAGTTTGTGGAACCATTAGCTCGGGCATATATTGAGTTATCCTGCATATATGCTCCATCCAAGGTTACAGGGCTTGTTGAAAAACATAAGAGTATTTTGGGTATGAACCAATTGGTTTTGGATAAACTAAAGGAGTATAATCAATATGAATCGATGGCTGTGGTTTATATGCAGGACAACCAATATGAACAAGCACTTCTTCAACTTATACAAGCCATAAGTGTCATAGAAAAAAGTGATGAGGAAGAAATTGAAAGGGGTATTGAGAGGATAGTTACATTTGGAATATCAATTTGTACTCAAAACCCTCAAACGTGGGGCCTCTTCATTGAAGGTCTCGTCACGTGCCCCCACCAAGTGGACCAGGCTATATACCGGAGTTTCCGGGCCATCATCGATACTAATGGCGGATCTTCAGCTCTTTTCAATAGTGTTCTCTCTCAGGTGATGGAAAAAGCACAGATCTCTAATGTACGGGCCATTCTTCAAGATATTCTCACGTCATTCTACTTTGAGAGCGAGTTTAACCTTATTAGTTTGTCTAAAGTGAATGATGAGATCCGCAAAGCCATGGAAATGCATCGGAGAGATGTATTGAGAGGCTGGCTTATACGGAATAAGAATTGTGCATCTTGTGGGAAGGTGGTTTGGGGTCCGGACATGGCAGGTACATATTCGGCCCACCAAGATATGGCCATGCAGGAAAGGGCCGGGGCTCATGCTCTGGGAGAAACCCCAGACTTGGCTCCTTATTCAGATTGTCTGTTGGTGTTTTTTCGCTGTACACATATCTACCATTCAAAGTGTTTGAGGGGATTAAGTGAGGAAAAGTGTGTCTTGTGTACAGACTGACAAAAGACTAACTACTGACAAAATTACAAAAGACTGACTACTGACAAAAGCCTGACTGACTGACTGACTGACAAACTGAGAAATGACTGACTGACTGACTGACAAACTGACTGAGAAATGACTGACTGAAAAACTGAGAAATGACTGACTGACTTTAAGTTATAGCATATAGACGTGTGGATCTATAGACATTTCTTAAAGGCTACGGACGTGCTATTGAAGCGGGTAGAAAAACCCCTCTTTACGCTGATCAATACCACTCAGTTAATCTATGTGATGACTTGATTGACCTTTTGAATAAGTGCCCTCAACAGTGTATTGTTAAAATACGCCGAAAAGTTGGATAAAGTTGGATAAAGTTGGATCACATCTCCCACCACCAGCTGAACAACATGATGAACAACATGATGAACAACATGATGAACAACATGAATTTTTGAAATACAGAGAATGTGGAGATTTGAACTATAGAACTATATCTATATGGATTATGTGAACGGCCTTAAAGATTATGTTGATTATTTTAAAAGAGGTGGTAAGCCTTGTGAATTTGAATCTTATGGGCTGTACCGGTATATATATAACGTTTATCCATAGGCTACTGTCTATAAATTGGTTTCGGAGAAAACCTTTTTTTTTATTGTTTTCAAGGAGGAATCCTCTGGATATGGTATCGTGGCATATATACTAACGACCCAAACTTCGGTCTCTTAACTGTTGGTGGCTGTACATATTCTTTCCATAAGTCAACAGGCCGCTGAAAGTTTATCCCCTTTGAATGTGTTGTTTACAACTTTAAAGCTCAGCTTCCTTTCAGTAAAGAAATATCCTAAAAGGCCAAAACGTTTGGCAGCTCAGAAATGTAGAAAAGTGGAAGGGATTTGTTTACCTTGCTAAACACTGTCACGCTCAACCTATCCAAAACTTTAGGACTTGGAACTTTAGGACTTGGCACTTCAGGACTTGGCACTTTAGGACTTGGAACTTCAGATCGATTAACACCACAAAGACAGATATTCTACTCTATATAAGTTGCACAAGTTAAAGAATACATTGAAACAATCAACACTGAACACTAGTGTACCAGAATTGATGACTCTCTTATAAGAAGAAACAAGATGTGCTTGCCAATTGATTTGACGGTATTCATTTACCAGGTGACGTAAAAGTGCTCAAGAGAGAGATATTCAAACCCCAAAGTCTTGAAAGGAGACTTAACACAGATGGTAATCGGCAGACCTTTGGTTTCTAAAACCGACTGTTTTCTAGGTATTAACCTTGTTGGGCAGAAAATTCTCAACACCTTTGTCGCTCCTTACCCTGTTTATGGTTTTGAAATATATACACTCATTTATATTTCTTACAGTTAAATGGTTTCCGATAAAGTAGTATAAAAATAAGATATTCTAATATATATAAAATGGCCCCGCTTTTATATTTAAAGTATTAAATGTTATGTTCTTTATAACGTATGTTGTCTTAAACTCTTGTATTCGTTGATGGGTCCTCAAGAGAGGAACCGGAGTGGCTTATATACCTTTGAGAGAAACGTGTGACCGAAAAACTCTCCACCAGAACAATGGAAGTATTGTTCTTGAATGTTCGAAGAGGGCCTCGGATTCACGACTTGTTACAACGATCAAATGCAGTCACAGCTTTTGTAGTATACACTATTAGAATCAGACATCGTTGGCTCCATGTTGTATTTTATAGAAGATAATGAAGATTTATTATTTAATGTAAATTTAAAACTATTATCTTTTAATTTTAATATAATATTATTAATATAAGAATCTGATATATCGTTAATTTTTAAATTAAAACAAGCTAAATAGAATATATCTTTATTATATAAAAATGTTTTATATAAATTTCTATCAATTATTTTATGGGGGATAATATTGGCCTTTAGGCCCATATTTTATCTTAAAAATAAAAAAAGATATGCCCGGCTCCACCGGCGTTCATAAAATATAAATGACGAGATAATTAAATAACTTGAATTTGATCAGAATGTATAGTACATATAAAAAAATTACTAAACGTAATGAATTAACTGACATTCTAATAACTAAAATCTATAGGTAGTGTTCTATCTATGGTGGATCTAACACCGCTTTTATTTTTAAAATATTTTAATTCATCTAAAATTTTAGATATCATTTTAATTTATTTATTATTTAATATAGCTTTATCCTTTAAATCATTATAATAACTTAATGGATTTTTTTTTATATTAGATAATCGATGTAACGGTTCCTGAATACAGTGTTATTCGAAACGATTCAGACCAGCGCGACAAAACGATTTAGACCTACACGACAAAACGATTTAGACCTACACGACAAAAAGATTAAGACCTACAAGACAAAACGATTAAGACCTACGACAAAAAGATTCGGACCACACTAGCAAAATTCAACAAACCAATAATTCCCAAAGGTTCGTTTCGTACCCCTTAGCATATCCCTTCAAACCAAATAGAGTAATGCTTCACATCAACTTTCATTGGGTTCCAATATTCTGAAATCTCATATCTGGAGGATTGCCTAATAAATGTACTGCATTTATTTCTTGGCACAACTGGGGGCAATGAGGTTAACTTGCATGGCGACACACCCAAATACAATAGGATAACATCCAACAACAAAAACATCCAACAACAAAAACAACAAAAACAAAAACAACAAAAACAAAAACAACAAAAACAACAAAAACAAAAACAACAACAACAAAAACAACAACAACAAGTCCTTGGTGTGGTCAGAGGTGGATTGACCGGTCAAGATAATACTTTGAACGGCATCACCGTAAGCAACAGCCTCATCAGAGTTCATAGACTTCTCCAATTGCTTACCGTCAAAGAAGTCAGACAACAACTTTTGGACCTGCAGTACGGAACAGAAACTGAACCTGGTTTTATTGTTATCCTGTATACAACAACTTAAAGAGGGGATATGTAATTAGTGAATTATTGGTTTATTTAATTTTGCTAGTGTGGTCCGAAACATTCTGTCTACTTGGTCCGAATTATTCTGTCTACTTGGTCCGAAACATTCTGTCGCGTAGGTTTGAATCGTTTCGAATAACACTGTATGACACCGTCATCAGTAATTCTCAACAATGGGGACACATCAAGATATCTCCCAGCACCAGATCCACCAATATTCAAAATCTCCAATATTCAAAATCTCCAATAGTCAAAATGTTTCCGGACAAAAAAAAAATCACCAAAATTAGTTAGTGTAGATGTACGGATTTTTACTGAAGATTTCAATTGTTTCTTCTTAGTATCAAGTGGTAATAGAAGTGACTAATGAGTAACAGTAAGTAGCATTCGTGACCTACTACAGTGTTAAATATATTTTTGAGGAGTGAGTATAAGTGAATATATTTAATGTTAGAATATCTAAAGGATGTCTTTTCATTAGTAGCTTTTGGTATATAAACTCTTAAAACCCTTAGGGAACGAATTGATACTGGCAGCCCTTAAGAAACTTCATTGCTTAATATGGACCTAATTAAGTGGACTCATATGTTAATTGACATCAAAGATCTAGCTTGGACCAATCATGATGTTAGCTTACGTTGAATCCGAAGACCGCGAAGACCGAAGTCGATCTTCCTAAGAATAGACCATAGTGCTCAACACTTTGCATTGTGAATCACATGATAAAGACCATATATTACTAGTTAAGATTGAGGATTGAAGAGAATCAATTTAGGTCGTTAGAAAGCAACAGTAACTCTACAGTAGTTTATATTGGTGGGGGTGGTGTTGGGAACCGTTCTATGGAAATGATCATTCTATGGAAATAATTATCACAAACAAATGGTTGAAGTGTTGCTATACAATTCTGAACAAGTTGCAATGTCACATCTAAGTGGAGCTCAAATTACCATACTTGAGTTACTATATATTGTGAACTTGGTGAATGAAGTTGAACCAAATTATTAGGTCAACTAACATAAATATTTGAACTTAAATCATGACGGTCAATAAATCATGACAATCAATAAATCATGACGGTCAATAAATCAGGACGTTTGATAAATCAGGACGTTCAATAAATCAGGACGTTCAATAAATCAGGACGTTCAATAAATCATGACGGTCATGGTCGAAGGATCTAACCACATCAAACCTCTGAACTTATATCGCGAGATATAGAATCGTTACAAGCAGTATGATTGTTGATCCTGTTAATTTTGAAAATTAACCTTGGACACATTCATCAATGTTCTAGCGAGAGAGATCTACTGAGTTATTAAGGTTACAGATATTGGAGACAAACCTTCAGAGCGAGTGTTGAGAAAGCAAAACGATTCAGACCAGCGCGACAGAATGTTTCGGGCCAAGAAGACAGAATGTTTCGTACCCCTTAGCATATCCTTTCAAACCAAATAGCGTAATGCTTCACACCAACTTTCATTGGATTCCAATATTCTGAAATCTCATATCTGGAGGATTGCCTATTCAAACCAGCGTCACGATTTAAGAATTTGAAATATTGTATTCGAATCAATGTTGGTATTTGAAACATTATGACATCTGGTAAGAAAGACTGCGTGAAGGGGTAGGAAGCTTCTTGAGTTCTTGGTTTGGGTTTAGTTATGGTAGTTCTGGCTCCAAACATTATGCCCCCGGTTTGAATGGTTTTAAAAAACACTGTATATGTACTGCATTTGGGAGTTTTGCAGTACGGAAACTGAACTGGGTTTATTGTTATCCTGTATACAACAACATGAGGAGGGGCTATGTAATTAGTAAACGAAGAGTGGTTTGTTTAATTTTGCTAGTGTGGTCCGAAACATTCTGTCACGCTGGTCTGAATCGTTTCGAATAACACTGTATACCGCAGTCACTCACATGACCAAAGTCATGTGAAGGCTCACCTCAATATATAAAAGGACAAGCTTCCTCTATTTTATAATACCACCAAAAAAAATATACATCAACTGAGGGAAGACATACCAAGATGTATGTCTCCTCAAACCAGACCCACCAATATGATTAGTGTAGAGCTACCAATGACTTAGACGGAATTTCCCTATACAAAGTATTGTCCTGTATATAAAGCCCCAACTTTAATATTTCTTTGTTTTTTAAAAAAATAAAAAAATCCAAAACACCTTCAAATCACAAAAAAAAAACCACTATTTTAGGTTAAAGTTTAAGCTTTAAAACCATTTCATTAATTTAAAATTATTTTTTTCCATTCTGGGATTTATCTTGGCGTTAGTAGTTTTTCCACTTTCGTGCGCTATAGTAACAAAATGGAAATATAGGGTATACTTAGTTGGATTTGCACAGTTTTTTGCCAAAAAAAAAAAAAGTATAAGAGACAAAAAAAAAATAAAAATAAAGGAAACACATAATCGTATATGACAAAAAAAAGAAGATATTGGTGAATTGGTGAATTGGTAGAGGTGACTCAAGTGTAGTACAGTGTTATTCGAAACGATTCAGACCAGCGCGATATAACGATTCAGACCTACACGACAAACGATTCAGACTACACTAGCAAAATTTAACAAACCAATAATTCACAAAGTTTCGTACCCCTTAGCACATCCTTTCAAACCAAATATTGGAATCCAATGAAATGGAATCCAATGAAAGTTGGTGTGAAGAATTACGCTAATTGGTTTGAAAGGATGTGAATTAGTGGTTTGTTTAATTTTGTTAGTGTGGTCCGAAACATTCTGTCGCGCTGGTCTGAATCGATTCGAGTAACACTGTACTAGTACTTACAGTGTTATTCAAAACTATTCAAAGCAATAATTCAATATGGGTTCATGTACCTATTCGCACAGACTTTCAAATCAAATGGTAGAAAGGTTCACACCAACGTTTCATACATTGAAGACTTCAATATCTTGATAATCTTAATTCTGGACGATTGTGTTATGTTCTTTCAATACATTTACGCCTAACTTCTTATATTCGTTGATGGTTCCTTAAGAGAGGAATCGGAATGGCTTATATAACTTTGAGAGAACGTGTGACCGTTTTTGAACAATGGGAAGCATTATTCTGGAATGTTCAAAAGGGGCTATCGATACATGAAATGCTATGATGTCCAAACGCCGTATCACCATTGTAACCATATTCGGACTAAGAGGTTTCATAATACCTTCATAGCCAGGGCCCTGTATATGATGGAACTAACATTTAGAGTGTTACAATATACAGTGTTTTTCAAAACTATTAAGACCAGGGGGCAAAAAGCTTAGAGCCAGAACTAGCAAAATCAATCAACCCAATAACTCAAAAAGTTTTGTGTCCCTTCATAGAGTCTTTGAAATCCAATGACATAATGTTTCAAACACCAACCATCATTAAAATTCAATATCATGAATTCTTAAATTATGGAGGCTGGTTTGAATTCTTTTGAAAAAGACTGTATACAGTGTTATTCGAAACGATTCCGACCAGTGCGATAAAACAATTCAGACCAGCGCGATAAAACGATTCGGACCAAGAAGACAGAAGAATTCGGACCACACTAGCAAAATTAAACAAACCAATTCCACGCTATTTGGTTTGAAAGGATGTGATAAGGGGTACCAAACTTTGTGAATTATTGGTTTGTTGAATTTTGCTAGTGTAGTCCGAATCATTCTGTCGCATAGGTCTGAATTGTATTGTCGCGCTGGTCTGAATTGTTTCGAATAACACTGTATATATGGGAAAATGCTTCATTCCATTGCATTCCTCTTTTAATCTAATGTTATTTATTTCATTTCATTTTATTTAGTTTAGTTTATTTTGGTTTATTTAGTTTATTTTGGTTTATTTAGTTTATTTTGGTTTATTTAGTTTATTTTGGTTTATTTAGTTTATTTTGGTTTTATATATTTTTATAGTATTTTTATTTTTATAATAATTTTTTGTGGTTTCGAAATTATCATCACTCACTGCGTTTAGAAAAAATATGGTCATCAACTTACTCACGCACGCACTCACTCAGTTACTCAGTTGCTCAGTTACTCAGTTACTCAGTGCGTAAAAGTGTTGATGATCAACTCCACCTTCCTTAGTACTGCGGAAAAAAAGAAGTGACTCGATTCGCACAAAACTGTGAGTTACTAGATGCGCACAAGGGTGAGTTCCAGATTCGCAAAACTGTGAGTTACCAGATTCGCATTAGTATAATTTGAACCATAACCTTTCCCCATTAGTGTAACTTGTAAAGCCGACTCATTCACTGTATTACAGTAGGTTATCAAGTCACTCACTGAATCACAGTAGGTTATCAAGTCATTCACTGAATCACAGTAGGTTATCAAGTCACTCAGTCTTGCATTCACTGATGGTAGAAGCTCTTTTCGAAACTTAGAGGTGGGTTGACATTGACATATTCAAGCAGTGGTTTGATGAGGACACCTTAGAATCTTAAACCATCATTCTCAGTAGGACTTTGAGCAGAAGCAGGAGCTTGGGCAGGACCTTGAGCAGAAGCAGAAGCAGGAGTACATGGGAAAGAAATCAAGTCCGTCACTGATATGCCACTAAGCTCAGCATATTGCGATACCTCAGCAATCAAGGCATTGGTCAAGTTGGTAATGAAGTTAAGTGCTTCCATATCAGTGACAGTATTTGGTTGAAAGTTCACGTTAAGAGGAGGAAGGAATTCCGAAGCTTTAGTGGTAGAATCAGTTGAATCAGTTGAATCATTGGAAGAGTCAGTGGAATCATTAGGAGAATCAGTTGAATCATTAGGAGAGTCAGTGGAATCATTAGGAGAGTCAGTGGAATCATTAGGAGAGTCAGTGGAATCATTGGAAGAATCAGTGGACCAATCAATAGGAGAATCAGTGGACAAATCAGTAGGAGAATCAGTAGGTAAATCAGTGGAGTCTTCAGACAAGTCTATGGCCGCAGCCAAAGTGGTTGGGAAAAAGGCAAGCGAAGAAAGGGCAAGAGAGAAAAGGGCAAGTTTCATATTTTGGGGTTGGGGTTGGGTGGGGAGTGGGGGTAGAGTTTTTTGAAATGATGAATTCAATTGGTGCGGTTTATCAACTGACTTTATATAGACATAAAACTATACTATCATCTTTTCCATCATATATTATTATTTCATTTACATTACTATTACTGTATTACTGTATTACTGTATTACTGTATTACTGGATTATATTACTTTGCTATGTTATGAGCACAACCGTCCATTGTTATGCAGTGTCGGCATGAATGAGGATTTCAGTGAGATGAAGCTGGCAAAAAAAAAAGATTCCACTGGAATTCATTTCTGCGGTTTAAGAAATGATGGGATATTATTTCCTCTTAGAATATGATCCTCTATTAAAAGAAATGACGTATCAATTGACTGACTCATCAATTGACTGATATATCAATTGTCAGATGTATCAATTGACCTGACTTATAAATTGACCTGACTTATCAATTGACCTGACTTATCAATTGACCTGACTTATCAATTCACCACTGACGTATTTTGGTTAATGGTATTAAAGAGATGAGACTGGAGTGAGACTGGAGTGAGACTGGAGTGAGACTGGAGTGAGACTGGAGTGAGACTGGAGTGAGACTGGAGTGAGACTGGAGTGAGACTGGAGTGAGACTGGAGTGAGACTGGAGTGAGACTGGAGTGAGACTGGAGTGAGACTGGAGTGAGACTGGAGTGAGACTGGAGTGAGACTGGAGTGAGACTGGAGTGAGACTGGAGTGAGACTGGAGTGAGACTGGAGTGAGACTGGAGTGAGACTGGAGTGAGACTGGAGTGAGACTGGAGTGAGACTGGAGTGAGACTGGAGTGAGACTGGAGTGAGACTGGAGTGAGACTGGAGTGAGACTGGAGTGAGACTGGAGTGAGACTGGAGTGAGACTGGAGTGAGACTGGAGTGAGACTGGAGTGAGACTGGAGTGAGACTGGAGTGAGACTGGAGTGAGACTGGAGTGAGACTGGAGTGAGACTGGAGTGAGACTGGAGTGAGACTGGAGTGAGACTGGAGTGAGACTGGAGTGAGACTGGAGTGAGACTGGAGTGAGACTGGAGTGAGACTGGAGTGAGACTGGAGTGAGACTGGAGTGAGACTGGAGAGTGAGATTGGAGACTATGAGACTGAGACTATGAGATAGGTCACGTGCCAGCAGCAACTCTAATGACTGAAACTCGGTTTCACTTGACGGCGAAACATTAAAATTCTTAGTTTCAATTATGAAACATTCCGACCCTGAATTAAAGTCATTTTTTTGTTTGCTTGATTTAACCAGGATTCCCGGATTCCCGGATTCCATCCCTCTCATTAAGGCTCTAAACAACTAAATAGCCATACATCATGACAATGTTCCACCTTAATTAACAAAACGAACAAACAAACAAACAAACAAAACAAACATAGTAATTCATCTGTTGGTAATCCCAATGCTTGTAGTTGCTTGTAATTAGTTGTAATTAGTGCTTGAATTTCATGTGGTGAGTAGTAAATGCACTACGGTGTACAATGTTTTTCATAATGATTCAAACCAATCTCCAGGTTTTTTAGCTCAGAAGATTTAAACACTCTAATAAAAGTTGGTGTAGAATATTATGCCATTTTGGTTTGTACCACTATGTGAAGGAGAATAAACCTTTATTGAGTTATTGGTTTGTTTAATATTCTGAGCTAAAAAAAACCTGGAGACTGGTTTGAATAGTTTTGAAAAACACTGTAGCATAAAGTGATGGAAGTGTTCGCGCGTTTCTCTGAAGAAGCATAGTTTTGGAACAAAGAACGTGGGACAAAACGTGGGAAAAAACGTGGGAAAAAATGTGGGAAAAATGTGGGACAGATGTGAAACAAAAATGTGAGACAGATGTGAAACAAAAATGTAAAACACATCCAAACAAACAAGGAACGTGGGACAAGACGTGGGGTAGATGTGAAACAAAAAGTTAGTGATAGTGATAGTGATAGTGATAGTGTTAGACTTCAATAGCAATTTTACATGGAAATGTAATCTTCAATGTATACAGTGTTTACTAAAAATATTCAAACCAACGTCTAGATTTAAGATTCCTGAATTATTGAAGTCTAATGGAAATAATGGAAATAATGGAAATTGGGGGTTGAAACATTATTACAATCTCTATTTGAATACTATTCAAACCAGTGCGAAAATATGGTTCTTAGTTGCTCCAACCATTTTTCACGTCCTGGTTTGAAAAGTATTCAAAAAGACTGTATAAAGAAAAGAGTAGCATTGTATAAAGTTTAAAGTAGGGCGTAGAGTAGAGTAGCATTGTATTGAGTAGAGTAGCATTGTATAGAGTAGAGTAGCATTGTATTGAGTAGAGTAGCATTGTATAGAGTAGCACTGTATAGAGTAGAGCGTAGAGTGTGTATAAGCAATGACTGATCATTTTAGAAATGGAAGGAGTGTTCTTACAAAGTATAGAGTGTGCTTCGCATTCCTTTGGTAATTCTTGATAAAGGTTTAGCTCCTGCATGAAGCATGTTGTAGAAGGTTTTTTCTGCTTCAGTGAAACACAAAAGGTCTGTTGTCTAGTAGAGTTCCTGGACTATATAAGTTGGGACTCTTGCTACAATACTAGTGTTGATTAATTAATCAGAAGATTATTTGAGTAGTAGTACTGACTCTAGTGACTTCACTATACTATTGACTGATCCACTATACTATTAAGTGATCCACTATACCATTAACTGATTCCACTATACCATTAACTGACTCCATTATACTAACATCTAATAAAGTCGAACATCCCCAGCTGGTCAATTTTAAATAGTAGTAGTAGAGTAGAGTAGTCAGTAGTATAGTAGTAGTAGTATAGTAGTCAGTAGTAGTAGTCAGTAGTAGTCAGTAGTAGTAGTCAGTAGTAGTCAGTAGTAGTCAGTAGTAGTCAGTAGTAGTAGTAGTAGTAGTAGTAGTAGTAGTCAGTAGTAGTAGTATAGTAGTCAGTAATAGAGTAGTAATAGTAATCATCTGTGAGGATACCAAAATGTCTTCTATTCACAGCCAGACCCAGAAACAGCTCTCGTGTAATTCCTTAAGTATACACATACCTTGATGAGACTATGAACTTTATGAACACCAATAAGTACATTCCTCTGGATTGTACTCCATGGCTATTGGACGGACCACCTGATGTTCCCGAGTTAAGTAATCTACATATACTAGCACTTTATAGAGGAGTAGAGTAGCACTATATAGAGGAGTAGAGTAGCACTGTATAAAGAGGAGTAGACTAGCACTATAAAGAGGAGTAGAGTAGCACTATAAAGAGGAGTAGACTAGCACTGTATAAAGAGGAGTAGAGTGGAGTAGACAGAATCGTATGATCAATAGACTGGAGTAGACAGTAAAAAGTGTAAAATGTTATTCGAAACAATTCAGACCTGCGCGACAGAATGTTTCGGACCACACTAGCAAAATTAAACAAACAGTAAAATTAAATAAACCACTCTTAGTTTACTAATTACATAGCCTCTCCTAAGGTGTTGTATACAGGATAACAATAAAAACCAGGTACAGTTTAGTTTCATACTGCAAGACTCCCAAATGCAGTACATATCTAATACCATACTCTACTCTACTCTATTCCACTACTCTATTCCACTACTCTATTCCACTACTCTATTCCACTACGACTATACTACTACTCTATTCCACTACGACTATACTACTATACTCTACTCTAATCTCTAATATACTCATCTAGGGCTGAAGCTAACAAAGGTAATCCTAAAAACAAAAGAGTTGCAACAGCTGATTTAAGCCATTTTAATCTACACAGAGCTGCGGAAAGAGGTATGAGAAATTTGGGTACAATAAGCCTTACAGGACTATCAGACTTACAGGACTATCAGACTTTTGGAGACTTTGTCACCTGTTAATACAAATACTATCACACAAAATATAAACAGGACCCCATATTAAATATCTAAGTCTAAACCTTAAAAGAAAAACTAACAATAATCAAAACTAAACCTTAAATAAGGCAACCACCTAAAAAATAAAATACTAATAATAACTCCATTCCATCTCCCTATAAGCTCTACTGTACTATTAGACCCTACTTTTATACCTACTTTACCACGTTCTTCTACATAATTCTACTAGTACTACTAGTACTACTAGTACTACTACTGACTACTACTACTACTCTACTACTACTACTAGTACTAGTACTACTACTGACTACTACTACTACTACTACTACTACTACTGACTACTACTACTACTACTACTACAAACCGACTACAGACCGACTACAGACTACAGACTATGACTATGACTGCTGACTGCTGACTGCTGCTACGATACTGACTAGGACTACCAATACAGACTACTGAATAATGGATACTGACTTGGAATACTACCACTACTACTACTACACTGGCTACTTCTACAGGCCAATACACTGACTATGACTATGACTATGAATACTAAGACAGACTAAAGACTATGACTACTGGATACTGATTCCTACTAATGATAATGACTAAAGACTACTAGATACTGACAACTACTACTACTCCTTTAATAATACTCTTAGTAGTGGTACACTAATAGTAATGGATACTTATTACTGACTACTACAATTATTGATTATGACTATGACTACTGAATACTGACTACTAACACTACTACTAATACTACTACTATTACTACTACTACCACTACTACTACTATTACTACTACTACCACTACTACTACTATTACTACTACTACCACTACTACTACTATACTACTATACTACTATACTACTATACTACTATACTACTATACTACTATACTACTATACTACTATACTACTATACTACTATACTACTAACTACTAACTATGACTACTGACTACTGACTACTTACTACTACTACCACTTTTGGTATGAGTATAAGGATTAGTATTGGTGTCAGTTACTTACCATTGCTGCTACCAATAGTATTACTACTAGTACCTACTGGCTAGTACCTACTGGCTAGTACCTATTGGCTAGTACCGGTACTATTCCTAGTAGTAGTATGAGTATACTACCTAATATAACTGTAGATGTCCGTTCTTACTACTACTACCACTACATTTAGCATTAGTCTGGGTATAAGTATTATTGTCTACTACTACTACTACTACTTAATATAAGTGCTAGTGACTGTATAAGAGTGACTACTAACCTCTACTGATTATAGACTATAATAGCTAGTCATATGGTTAGTAGTGATGTTAGTATCAGATGTGTTGGTACTACTGTTGGTACTACTGTTGGTATCTGTATTAGTGGTGATACCCTACTATTCACTACTACCAGTGTGCTATTTTTTACCATCTCTATTAACGTTGGTATTGACACTTGCTGTCCATTGAAACTACTAGTACTACTAGTACTACTACTCACTAGTACTACTAGTACTACTACTCACTAGTACTACTAGTACTACTACTCACTAGTACTACTAGTACTACTATACTACTCACTAGTACTACTAGTACTATTACCACTACTACTCTACTACCACTACTGACTACTGACTACTGACTACTATACCTTTCTACTTTAACCTTTTACTCTATTCTTCTAATACAGTGTTGTTCAAAATCATTCAAACCACACTAGCATTAAATTAAACAAACCAATCCACATAACCCCCACCAAACAAGGAAACCAGCTCATGTTCCGTCTCTGTTTAAGCCTTGATTGGTACTGCAAAACTCCTAAATGTTGGTGTACGTATGAGGTAATCCTTCATACTTAATATTATCAAAAATTGAATTCTTCAATGTATGAACGTTGGTGTGAACCTTCATGTCATTTGATTTGAAAGTCTGTGCTAATAGGTACGAGCCATATTGAAGTATTGCTTTGAATAGTTTGGAATAACACTGTATACTCTACTATTGTTTTGAACTACTGGACTCTAATACTATACCATAATACTAGCAATCCTGCAGACATTTAAGATTTAAGATTTAAGATTTAAGATTTAAGATTTAAGATTTCAGAATATTGAAATCCAATGAAAGCTGGTGTGAAAACATTACGCTATTTGCTTTTGAAAGGATTTGCTAAGGGGTACGAACCTTTGTGAATTACTGGTCTGAATCGTTTTGTCTTCTTGGTCCGAAACATTCTGTCTTCTTGGTCTGAATCGTTATACAGTGTCTTTCAAAACTATTCATACCAGGGGGCCAAATTTCTGGAACCAGAAATAACAAAATTAAACAAACCAATAACTCGAGAAAGTTTCATACCCCTTCACACCGTCTTTCAAATTAAATGTCATAATGCCATAATGTTTCAAACACCAACTTTCACTAGAATCCAATATTATGAATTCTTAAAAGATATATGATAATAAACAAATTAGGAATGACAATAAGGAATCTGTAGATATTAGTTTCTGGTGCCTTCTGGCCTGTATATAGACCGGGACATGTGTTTGAAGACCTTAAACCCATTAACTCAATTGACAAAATGTGGAGGTTGGGTTGAATAATTTTGAACAACACTTTATCGCGCTGGTCTGAATCGTTTCGAATAACACTGTAAGAGGAGAATGATATGCATGATGTAGCCTTGTTTCAGAATTGAGGCGTGATCATGGTTCAGGTATGGAATGAGCTGGTTTGGGAAAGGCCAAAAGGCCATAGGCCAAAAGACCAAAAGCCTGGACTCCACGTGATGCGCGCCTTTGGAATCATTCCATAGACTGCATATAACCATTTCCCCGATGCGAGTGAAATATAAATATAGTGCACACAATCCTCCAATGCATCCAAACAAAGCCTCCCTTCGAGGTCTAGGCTGAATAGGCTAAAGTCGGCCAAAGCTCGGAATCTCCTTTAAACAATGTAGCTTGCGAAGGAGATGTGCGTTTTCGTGCGCATAGCAAAAAAAAAAAAAACCACAAAGCAAAATCAAGGAGAAAAAAAAAAAAAAAAAAAACCCCAAAGCAAAATCAAGGAGAAAAAAAAAAAAAAAAAAAACCACAAAGCAAAATCAAGGAGAAAAAAAAAAAAATATAAAACCCGTTTATATTTTAGGTCTCCCCGGCTAAAAATAGATGCTCGCAACCGAGAAAATTCACTCCAATCCTCTCTCTCACTTACACACATCGTGTTCAGAAACCCACCTCTTCCGACTATTCTTTCCGTGACGCCATAGAAGATCACAACGAGGTTCCACCCCAAAAACAAAAACAAAGACAAAATCAAAATCAAAAACAAAAACAACAACAAACAACAAGAAACAACTGCAGATCACAACGAAAAAAACAAAAAACAAAGTAGATCTTCACATCCCCTGATCAAAATAATTACATCTCTCAAATCTGATCTCCTGATTAACCATCATCTTCTCTCAGGTAATAGATCATAGAATCTAGATCAACAACAAAGAAAATCGAGGATTTCACCCACCCACACCACCACACCACCACATCACCACATCACCACACCACCACATCAACAACCCCGAGAATAATCCGAGGAAGATCGACCCAAGGTCTTAATCTGTCAGATATTGCTTAACTAGTGGAATCAAACAAACTGAATCAACAACTCAGGAACTGAATCAACATCTGGATCGAGGCAAAAAATGGACTTCGAAGATGATCTTTTCGATGATGAAAAACCTTCTCATATAGGACTTCAGAACCTTAACTCCCAAGGACTCCAGGCAAGTCCTGGAATCATTCCCAGAGGACAAAATAATGGGCAGAATAATGGACAGAATAATGGACAGATCAATGGACACAATAATGGACAGAACCAGGGTCAACTTGGAAGTGGTCCTTTGGAGTCATCATCCAGCAATAGCTCTGACTTCACCGAGAAACCAGCCCGTGTCCCCCTTCATCCCTCATACCCTGATATTATCGAGTACCCCATGCCTGAGGCGCAGTCGGCAAAGAAAACCAGTTTCCGGACCCCCACCCCGTCCGTGAAAAAACTGCCCTCCGAGTACAGAGGCTCCAGGCGCCACACGAGGGTAGGTTCCAATACCGGCAGTGACATGTTCCTTAATTCGGGGGTTATATCCGATAATTCCGACGATGACTTCTATGAGAACTTGAATGGTGGGCTCCACAGTAGAGGAACCCCTTTCAAGGCTCCCACCGTCCAGTTTCTGGACGCCCGCATGTCCACTTTCAGTCAGTACCCCGAAACATACCCCAATAACATCGAATACCCAGCATCCACATATTCCCGCTCCAGTGGTTTTTTTGATGCTCCTGGCCCAGGAAACATGAGCCCTGGCCGCCCCATGAGCCATTACCTGAACTTCAATCGACTGTCTGCGATGCCTTTACAGGCCAATAACTACCTGACCAACTTGTTGCAGGAAACCGGCGACTTGGACCCATTTGGTGAGGACGACTCGCTTTTTTCAGATGCAGAAGATGAGCCAATCAGAAGAAAAACCACCCGCAAGGCCAAGGATAAGGGCGACGTATTCGATGACGACGACTTTAAGCCTCGGTTGAATTATACCAAGACCATCAAAAGAGCCCGTTTGGTCAACGGCAATTACGTCATTGATGCACCTGTTCCCAAGCACTTGCTCCAGACGTACTCCAACCAGAGCCAAGGAGAAAGAGACGAAACGTCTTTCATGCGGTACTCGGGTGTCACATGCGGTCCTTCCAATTTCGGCAAGTTCAACTATACCTTGCGTCAAAACCTCTATAGCCCGCCTCGTGAGACGGAAATCATGGTATGTATTACCATGTATAACGAAGATGAGGTGTTGCTTGGCCGCACGTTGAAGGGAGTCCTCGATAACTTGAAGGACCTTACCAATAGAAAGCATTCTGCATGGGGGCACGGGTCTTGGCAAAAGGTCACGGTGGTGATTGTCAACGATGGAAGATTGCAGTTGAATGAACGGACACAAAAGTTGTTGACGGCCATGGGTGTTTTCCAGGATGGCTATGCCAAGTCCAAGGTCAATAACAAATCCGTCAAGGCCCACGTGTATGAATACACGTCGACGGTGGGAATCGAGCGGGTTTCCAACGACCGGGTGTACTTGAATGTGGGATCCACGCCGGTGCAGTTGGTGTTTTGCTTGAAGGAGAAGAATGCCCGGAAAATCAATTCTCACCGATGGTGTTTGCAGGCGTTTGCTCCGCTTTTGAACCCTAAGGTAGTGATGTTGCTCGACTGTGGAACCAAGCCGGGCAAAGATGCCTTCTACCACTTGTGGAGCTCATTTAAGGATCCCAATGTGGCAGGAGCTTGTGGAGAAATGCGGGTTGCTTTGGGTCACAACAAGAAGTTGTTGTCAAATCCATTGGTGGCAGCCCAGAATTTCGAGTATAAGATCTCTAATGTTTTGGATAAACCCATGGAGTCCATCTTCGGTTTCATTTCCGTGCTTCCCGGTGCCTTTTCTGCATACAGGTACGATGCTTTGTTGAACGTGGATGGCCACGGACCTCTTGAAAAGTACTTCAAGGGAGAGTTTTTGCATCAGACCGCCAAAATCGATGAGGATGATGAGGACGATGAGGCCGATTTGAAGGAGCGTAACTTCCAGGAGTCCGGTATCTTTACCTCCAATATGTACCTTGCCGAGGACCGTATCTTGTGCTTTGAGTTGGTGGCCAAGAAGGAACGGAACTATGTGCTCCGGTACGTGAGTTCAGCCACAGCCGAAACCGATGTTCCAGAAATGATCGATGACTTCGTGTTGCAACGGCGTCGTTGGCTTAACGGTTCATTGTTTGCAGCCATGTATTCGATTTTCCACTGGACACAGATCTGGAAATCCAACCATTCGCTCTTGAGGAAGTTGTGGCTCCAATTGGAATTCTATTACCACTTGGTAACGGTGTGTGTGGCATGGTTCTCATTGTCGTCGTTTTTCTTGGTGTTCCGCATTTTGACCAATAATTTGGGTTCCACAGTTGTGGGTTTCACACTAGGAAAATACATTTCGTTGGCCTTCCTTGTGATCTATGTTGCATGTGTCATTTGTGCCTTTGTGTTGGCCTTCGGTAACACGCCTCGAGGAACCCGCAAATTCTATTACTCCTTGTGTGTGTTTTTCGCCATATTGATGGCATACTTGCTTTTCGGTGCCATTTATTTGGCCATTAATACCGTGAAGTTGGTGATGCGCGAGAATAAGGGCAACTTCGAGCCGGCCATGCTTTTCACCAACCAGAAGTTTCGGGACTTGGTTGTTTCCATGGTCAGCACATATTTGCTATACTTCCTCGGAGCCATTTTGCACGGAGAACCGTCGTTCATGTTCACATCGTTCCTCCAATACCTTTTGCTTTCGCCGTCCTATGTCAATGTGTTGAACATCTACTCCTTCTGCAACATCCACGATGTTTCTTGGGGTAATAGAGATACACCACAGGCCAAGGACTTGGGATCTGCCAAGGTGAGTGACGTGGATGGCCAATTGGTGATGACAGTGGTTCCAGGGTCCAGCGAGGAATTGGAGCAGAAGTATGCGAACATCCTCGAGGACTTGAAAGTCCCCCTTGCGCCCCAAGTCAAGCAAAAGAGTAAGAAGGAGAAGGACGACCACTATTATGCATTAATCCGGACGGTCACGGTGTTGATATGGATGTTCACCAATGCCATATTGGTGGGAATTGTGTTGGCTGCAGGAGGCAACAAGAACGATATCTGGAACGACTCCAAAAACGCCACGATTTTCTTGACGGTGATCTTGTGGATCGTGTGTGTTTTGGCTGCGTTCCGTCTCATTGGAAGTTTCATGTATGTGTGCCTGAAAGTGATTCGCCCAATCCGGTGGTGGATGCAAAAGAAAAAGACAGTGCAGTGATTAATTGAAGCAATCACAGTAATATCAGGACCAAAGTTACCATCAGAGTCATAGTGGTAATTTCAGACCCACAGTTATACCAGACTCATCATGTTGTAGTAATCAGTAGCAGAGGTCACATGACCAACTCCATCTCGCTATCATTTCCCGTTTCGATCATGCAATTTTAATTCATTATCATCGCACATTCAGCAGAACAATTATGGCAGTTGAGTACCAGTCACCTGATTATCTCACCTGAAAGTCACCTGACTATCACCTGATAGTCCCTCCGGTAAATACCCCATATAAGGTTAAATCTCAAAAGGCATTGAAGGGATATAAGATGGCCAAAAAATGCAACCCACTATTGTTGTTAGGCTTATTCACCTTTGAAGTTGGAGGCTGCAAATGGCAAATGGCAAATGGGAAACGGCAAACGGCAAACGGCTGAGGGATCACATGACCGTGTGCCCTTATGTCACAGAGGGTCCCGCTGGAGCCGGACGCAACAATTGCAACTTTCCGGAATGGGTGCTGGCTGCAGGAGGGCCCAGTGCTTGCAAATGCCCAGCTCGGCAGTTTCGAGCACCAGCACCGAGTCAAGTGCCGGATAAACGTCGGCACGGCGCCAACAGAGTATGCCGAATTATCGGCACAACCGGCACCCCGTGCATGCGACATTTCTGAGAGATTTTTGTCCCGCGCGGAAAAAAACAAGACTGGCCCCATGACGGGGCAAGAACCCCGAGCGAGCGAAAAAAGAAACTGAGAAAAAAAAAGCAATATGTCACTTGTTGACATTCGGCTCGCTTTTGGAAGTGTGTCAATCGCAAACCCCTCAAATGGATACGAGACACTG
This sequence comes from Metschnikowia matae var. maris, assembly GCA_002370695.1. Lineage (NCBI taxonomy): Eukaryota > Fungi > Ascomycota > Pichiomycetes > Serinales > Metschnikowiaceae > Metschnikowia > Metschnikowia matae. Next base: position 11,803 of record NKZH01001946.1, on the reverse strand, counting down.
CAGCCACTCACATAACACAAGATTTGGTGTCTTAGACTGGCGGATGATGCAGCATGGCTGTAAAACCGTATCTATATGTTGCTATGGCGATAAACTCTGGCGCAACTATAAGCCATATAGACCTAACCAAGGATTCCATGGTTTCCGTAATATCCTGTGGTGAGTGAGTGTATTCTTGTGTCCAGTACCACATTTCCATAGTACTGGTATCATAAATGTGGTATGTCGTAATAGTCCAATGAGACGCCTTAGAGTGTGCTAAGTTTTAGGGATGATTTTGTGGATCAGATTCTGTGAATCATTTTGCAATGTGTAGTAGTTCGGTGTTTGTCGTAGTTGATGATGTTGCATATTGGTATCATACGAACTTGGTAGTGTAAATGGCTACTGAGGAAAGCGGACTAAAATTTTTATAAGAGGAATGAGAGAAGATCTACACTTCTTTATATACACCAGAAGGGATATGTACACAAACACGATTAGATTCGAGGGATGAATGTTGAGAACCGGAAGTCAAAGCTACCACCGGGAGGTGGTGGGAATCGAGGGCTGTTAGAGGGAGTTTCGGTCGAATAAGACTTGATGATATGCTATGAGGAGGATGGTGCATGCGCACGCACAACTGCATATTTGTTTTGGAATGTACCTGCACAATCGGGGCTGATAGCATGGAAACGCACCCATTTGGGAAAGGCCCAATCCTATCCGGGCACCAGCTCGGTACGACCGACCCAGGGCGCGACACTGCGACATTCGCTCGGCCCAGGGCGATAATGTCGTGCCACATGGCTGCCCCTGCACCCAACCAAATGGGTCCGAATTCTTTCATATCCTCCTACTATACATTAAACATATAAGGCCGCAAAAGCTAACCAACAATAGGCAAGATGGGCGCAGCATCGCTTGAATGTCGCGGGGTACCGGGCTTATTGTGCGCTAAAACTTGGCAAGTGCGGTGCTGAAACAGGAAGACATATTGCTAGCGACATTGGGAGTTTTCTTTTTCCTGGGAGGTGCGGCTGGTCCGGGAAATGTGAGTGTGGCCCCAAGCCGAAATTCATGAGTCAAAAGAAAAGTCGCAAGAGCCGGAACTGCTTTCAAACTATGGCGTCATTGGAAACCAGTCTATAGTTTGACATCCGGTGGTTGCAGATAATGTCGGAGCCCACTCCGGTTGGTGGTGGAGCATAGTGAGGGAAATCTGATATGCAGCAGAGGTGCATTTGGGGGAGTTTAATTGGAGAGGCTCCCCCGGGCCACGTGCAGGACCGCAGCGGTGCTCGATGACATAATGCTTCTGCGCACAGCTCAAGCGGCATACACTAGTGTAGAGTAACGATACGGAATGCAGTAGGATCCATGTTAAGCGAAACCCCGATGTAACGTTATAGTGCATTTTTCTAAGTATGGAGTGGGCGGAGTCGATAGATGAAACAAGCATGAAACCATTGTGGAAACAATGGTGAACAATACGAAACAATCCTGAATCAATCCTGAAACAATTCTGGAACGTGCGCGAGGCGAGCATGAAACAATCTCCCCTTCAACGTAGCTTATAAATTTACTCCACTACAGAGGCTAGTATTGCATAGTACAGACCTCCGAGCACGATTAAGACATGGCATGGGGGATGCTCGGAGTATCGGCCGCATTAGGAGGGGGTAACCGGTTCCTGGCCGGCGACATTTGTCTTGGGTGCTGGCCACGACATTATGGGTGTCCGATGGCTTCCGACGACATTTGTCCTGGAACATCCGGCGACATTTAGAACGAAAAACAAAAATGACGCCGGCACTACCGGATGCTCTCCCTCTCACACCTTCCCCCGGAAGAGTGCACACCAGAGATAAGACACATGAGGACCGATAACCGAGGACGATTACCCGGACGTGTGGCTACGTAATGTCGCCACTTTTTTACTTGCACTTTTTTACTTGCACTTTTTTGCTTGCACACCCGTACCTCCACCTTTGCGTCAGCGATATCGCGCACCGGAGATATATCCTACTTTGGAGCAGTCACTAGAGAGCCCTAAAGAAGGAGGTCTTGGGGACCGAGGGTGGTGATAACTAAGAGGGCCCAATGTAAAGCGTAAGTTCTATTTTCTTTCTTCTTTTTGTCAATGTGAGATCCGAAGCTTTGCCCGGTATACAGTAAAACAAGGGCGGACGTTATCTACGACCAAGGGGCGATATCCGGGGCCTGGCGATAACCGGGGGTATGACCGCCCACTCCCTACTCTCTACTCAAGGGGCGGGCAGAGATTGAGCGAGCAAGAATTCCGGCAGCCGCATGGACGGACTGCGAGTTGCGACATTATTCTGCATGCAAGCCGGTGCAAGCCGGTGCAAGCTGTGCGAATGCGACATGCCTTCCTAATGCGTGCATTATTTGTTTATAACAGAAAAATTCCCTCACTGGGCCGGCGCTAGCGGGATAAAAGTAAAACAAACGATATGTCGGAACCGCAAGAAAAGCAAAAATAAAAAAAAATAAAAAAATAAAAAGAGTAAAAAAAAAAAATAAAAAATAAAAAAAAAAAAATAATGCAAAAACCCAACCTAATTTAGTGAGCCGGCAGGCGTCTAAAACTGGCAACCCAAATTTCCCATATAAATCACCCGTCCCCCCCGTCCCACACCCAAAATTTTTTCTTTTTTCCTCTTTTCTCTTCAGTTGTCTTTTTGATTTAATCCCCCACTACCACAATGAGTGCAACTGAACCTACTGTAGAAAAGGTTAACAAGTCTACTGAAGACGATGACGAGGATGAAGACATTGATCAATTAATTTTGGACTTGCAATCCCATCAAGGTTTGGACGATGATGAGTCCGAGGAGGAAGACGATGGTGCTTCTTTTAAGCAAGTGCCAGAGGAGTTATTGAAGACCGACCCTTCTGTTGGTTTGACTGATGAAGATGTTACCAAAAGAAGAAAGAAGTACGGTTTGAACCAAATGGCTGAAGAATCTGAGAATATGGTTCTTAAGTTTATTATGTTTTTCGTTGGTCCAATTCAATTTGTTATGGAAGCCGCCGCCGTTTTGGCTGCCGGTTTGGAGGACTGGGTCGATTTTGGTGTTATTTGTGCTTTGCTTTTGTTGAACGCCTGTGTTGGTTTCATTCAAGAATACCAGGCTGGTTCTATTGTTGATGAATTGAAGAAGACTTTGGCTAACTCCGCCAACGTCATCAGAAACGGTACTTTGGTTGAGGTTGAAGCTAACCAAATTGTCCCTGGTGACATTTTGCAATTGGAGGATGGTGTTGTCATCCCTGCTGATGGTAGAATTGTTTCCGAGGACTGCTTGTTGCAAATCGATCAATCCGCCATCACCGGTGAGTCCTTGGCTGTTGACAAGAGACACGGTGACTCTTGTTACTCTTCTTCCACTGTCAAGACCGGTGAAGCTTTCATGGTTGTTACCTCTACTGGTGACAACACCTTCACTGGACGTGCCGCTGCTTTGGTCAACAAGGCTTCTGGTGGCCAAGGTCACTTCACTGAAGTCTTGAACGGTATCGGTACCATCTTGTTGGTTTTGGTTATTGTTACCTTGTTGGTTGTTTGGGTCGCTTGTTTCTACAGATCCATCAGAATCGTTGCCATCTTGAGACACACCTTGGCTATCACCATCATTGGTGTCCCAGTTGGTTTGCCCGCTGTTGTTACCACTACCATGGCTGTCGGTGCTGCTTACTTGGCTAAGAAGCAAGCTATTGTTCAAAAGTTGTCTGCTATTGAGTCCTTGGCTGGTGTCGAGATCTTGTGTTCCGACAAGACTGGTACTTTGACCAAGAACAAGTTGTCCTTGCACGAACCATACACCGTTGAGGGTGTCGAGGCTGATGACTTGATGTTGACTGCTTGTTTGGCTGCTTCTAGAAAGAAGAAGGGTTTGGACGCTATTGACAAGGCCTTCTTGAAGTCTTTGATTAACTACCCAAGAGCCAAGGCTGCTTTGACCAAGTACAAGGTTCTTGAGTTCCAACCATTCGACCCTGTTTCCAAGAAAGTTACTGCTATTGTTGAATCCCCAGAGGGTGAGAGAATTATCTGTGTCAAGGGTGCTCCATTGTTCGTCTTGAAGACTGTTGAAGATGACCACCCTATTCCTGAGGATGTCCACGAAAACTACCAAAACACTGTTGCTGAGTTTGCTTCCAGAGGTTTCAGATCTTTGGGTGTTGCCAGAAAGAGAGGTGAGGGCCACTGGGAGATCTTGGGTATTATGCCATGTATGGACCCTCCAAGAGATGACACTGCTCAAACCGTTTCCGAAGCTAGACACTTGGGTCTTAGAGTTAAGATGTTGACTGGTGATGCCGTTGGTATTGCTAAGGAGACTTGCAGACAATTGGGACTTGGTACCAACATCTACGATGCTGAAAAATTGGGTCTTTCCGGCGGTGGTGACATGGCTGGTTCTGAGATTGCTGACTTTGTTGAGAACGCTGATGGTTTCGCTGAAGTTTTCCCTCAACACAAGTACAATGCCGTTGAGATTTTGCAAAACAGAGGTTTCTTGGTTGCTATGACCGGTGACGGTGTCAACGACGCCCCATCGTTGAAGAAGGCTGACACTGGTATTGCCGTCGAAGGTGCTACCGATGCTGCCCGTTCCGCTGCTGACATTGTTTTCCTTGCCCCAGGTTTGTCTGCTATCATTGATGCTTTGAAGACTTCCAGACAGATTTTCCACAGAATGTACGCCTACGTTGTGTACCGTATCGCTTTGTCTTTGCACTTGGAGATCTTCCTTGGATTGTGGATTGCTATCTTGAACAGATCTTTGAACATTGACTTGGTTGTGTTTATTGCTATTTTCGCTGATGTTGCTACCTTGGCTATTGCTTACGACAATGCTCCTTACGACCCACACCCAGTTAAGTGGAACCTCCCTAGATTGTGGGGTATGTCTATCATCTTGGGTATAATCTTGGCTGTCGGAACCTGGATCACCTTGACCACCATGTTCATGAGCAAGGGTGGTATTATCCAAAACTTCGGTGCTATTGACGGTGTCTTGTTCTTGCAAATCTCCTTGACTGAGAACTGGTTGATTTTCATCACCAGAGCCAACGGTCCTTTCTGGTCTTCTATCCCATCTTGGCAATTGTCCGGTGCCGTTTTGATTGTTGACATCATCGCCACCTGTTTCACCTTGTTCGGCTGGTGGTCTCAAAACTGGACCGACATTGTGTCCGTTGTCAGAACCTGGATCTTCTCTTTCGGTGTCTTCTGTGTCATGGGTGGTGCTTACTACTTGATGTCTACTTCCCAGGCCTTCGACGACCTTTGCAATGGCAAGTCCGGCAAGAAGCCAGCTCACGACAGATCTGTTGAGGACTTCTTGGTCTCTATGGCCAGAGTGTCCACTCAACACGAAAAGTCCTCTTAGGTTGATGTTACTTAAACATTATAATGTGGTTTTCCACAAACATTTTTTTATCTGATTCCCCATCCCCGTCATATTCCGTACATTAATAGATAATGGTCTAAAAAGTTTTTTGTTGTAGGTTTGGTAATTGATTGCAATAGCAACAATACGTTGCAAGTTTGTATTGGCGTGACGTGATTGGCTGATTGTTTTCGGTGGTTTGTTATGCCAAGAGTTTTTTTCTTTGTTCAGACTGCATATAAACCGTTGATGTTATATCACGTGATCAATGACCAAAAGCATGCAGGTTTCCCACGATTTTATTGTTGGTTACTGATACATGATGAAGATTCGAAGGGATTATTATTGCTTATGTATTCATATAATCGTCAAGTATTGATAGTTAGACGGATTTGACGAATTAGACGAGTTGGGCAGTGCACGACTTGACGAGTTAGAGAAATTGAGTATTACACGACTTGACGAATTGGACAAGTTGGGTATTACACGACTTTACAAATTAGGGTTTTTATACGAGTTAACAATTGTGGAAACGAATGCAGTAGAGTTGAAACGGCATTTTTAAAGTTTACACGAGTTGACTAGGTATCTTGTCTAGGGTAGACCAAGCATGACCGATTTTGACCGATTTGGACAATGTTAGACAATGTTAGACAATGTTAGACAGATTTGGACAGATTTGGACAATGTTGGACACTATTGGGCAATAGCCTAGACATTTGACATATTGTTGTGTCTAATTATAGTAAATGAAAATTGTGGATTAGACAATTTGAAAATAGACAATATGGAAATTACACAATGGTTGATAACCATTGGACAAATCTTCAGGACAGGATTGGGTACGGCACGACTTGGGAGACAATGACATTTATTTTGGATATTCCACCATTTACTAGTATTTGGTAAAGACACGATTGGTGATTGGACAATAATAGGCAATAGACAATAATAGACAGTAACTGACAGTAAGTGACAGTAATAGACAGTAATAGACAGTAATAGACAGTAATAGACAGTAATAGACAATAATAGACAGTAAGTGACAGTAAGTGACAGTAATAGACAGTAATAGACAGTAATAGACAGTAATAGACAGTAATAGACAGTAATAGACAGTAATAGACAGTAATAGACAGTAATAGACAGTAATAGACAGTAATAGACAGTAATAGACAGTAATAGACAGTAATAGACAGTAATAGACAGTAATAGACAGTAATAGACAGTAATAGACAGTAATAGACAGTAATAGACAGTAATAGACAGTAATAGACAGTAATAGACAGTAATAGACAGTAATAGACAGTAATAGACAGTAATAGACAGTAATAGACAGTAATAGACAGTAATAGACAGTAATAGACAGTAATAGACAGTAATAGACAGTAATAGACAGTAATAGACAGTAATAGACAGTAATAGACAGTAATAGACAGTAATAGACAGTAATAGACAGTAATAGACAGTAATAGACAGTAATAGACAGTAATAGACAGTAATAGACAGTAATAGACAGTAATAGACAGTAATAGACAGTAATAGACAGTAATAGACAGTAATAGACAGTAATAGACAGTAATAGACAGTAATAGACAGTAATAGACAGTAATAGACAGTAATAGACAGTAATAGACAGTAATAGACAGTAATAGACAGTAATAGACAGTAATAGACAGTAATAGACAGTAATAGAAGAGTAAATCTCCGGTATGATGTGTTTATTAGTATACAATAAAGTTCTATATAGAATTGGGATAACTCAAAGCACGTGACGCACAACACGTAGTAGTTTACGTAGTAGTTTACGTAGTAGTTGGCGTGGTAGTTGACGTGGTAGTTTACATAGCACTTTACATAGTACTTTACATAGTACTTTACATAGTACTTTACATAGTACTTTACATAGTACTTTACATAGTACTTTACATAGTACTTTACATAGTACTTTACATAGTACTTTACATAGTACTTTACATAGTACTTTACATAGTACTTTACATAGTACTTTACATAGTACTTTACATAGTACTTTACATAGTACTTTACATAGTACTTTACATAGTACTTTACATAGTACTTTACATAGTACTTTACATAGTACTTTACATAGTACTTTACATAGTACTTTACATAGTACTTTACATAGTACTTTACATAGTACTTTACATAGTACTTTACATAGTACTTTACATAGTACTTTACATAGTACTTTACATAGTACTTTACATAGTACTTTACATAGTACTTTACATAGTACTTTACATAGTACTTTACATAGTACTTTACATAGTACTTTACATAGTACTTTACATAGTACTTTACATAGTACTTTACATAGTACTTTACATAGTACTTTACATAGTACTTTACATAGTACTTTACATAGTACTTTACATAGTACTTTACATAGTACTTTACATAGTACTTTACATAGTACTTTACATAGTACTTTACATAGTACTTTACATAGTACTTTACATAGTACTTTACATAGTACTTTACATAGTACTTTACATAGTACTTTACATAGTACTTTACATAGTACTTTACATAGTACTTTACATAGTACTTTACATAGTACTTTACTCTAGTGCTACGGGTTTCTACTGGTAGTTTTATTGCTACATGTACTTTAGTACTACGCTACTGTAGTCTTCTCCTATGTTGATACCTCTTTTTAGTAGCCTTATAATCTATCCCTACAAGAAGTATTTTTACTTCTAAATAGGACTGGTCCATTGTATGAGTCCATTGTATTTTTATAACAGCTACTACTCTCCTGGTACCAGAAGACTGATCATGAAGTAGTGAATTAGTATTACAGTATTACAGTACAGTATTACAGTACAGTATTACAGTACAGTATTACAATATTACAGTATTACAGTACAGTATTACAATATTACAGTATTACAGTATTACAATATTACAATATTACAGTATTACAATATTACAGTATTACAGTACAGTGTTCTCAGGAGCATTCAGAAGCAAGCCAACTTTTAATAGGCACTATTATTTGGAAACAGTTTAAAGATGACTTAAGATGAAAGAAAGATGAGCAGCAGCTTTCAATTGAAACATCTAAGAGAGGCTCAGTATTATGGAATTTATAGATATTGTGTTAGATCCGTCATGGGTAGACTCGCTACCCATCGGTATTTTTAGAGCCTACGAAAGTCGACTAAATATGCGCAAGCCCATGGTCTTTCAATGCCTAAATGAATCGACATCGAAGCTGGGGGGGATGTCAGACCCACCATAGGATAGGGATAAAATGAAAACATCTCTGTCTGATACAATGGCTATTGTTACACAGCCCCCTATTCAGACTCCTACCCCGCTTTATTGTACGGAGTAGTAGTATCAGCTGAGGTGATTAAAACAATGATCGCTAAGCAGTTGATCCAAAGCGATCTAGCCCTTTGAAAAGTTACATAAGCCGCCCCGATTCCTCGGTGAGGAATCATCGGCGAATAAACATAGTAAACAAAGTACTTGACGTAACCGGAATCTAACATATTGAATTTATAGATATTGAATATATACAGACATGCAATTTATAGATATTGAATATATACAGACATGGAATTTATAGATATTGAATATATACAGACATAGTATAGTCCTTTCCAAAAGTATTCAAACCAGGTGGTTAAATGTTTGGAGTCGGAACTACCAAAATTCAACAAACCAATAACTCAAAAAAGCTTTTTTTGCTCCTTCACACAGTGTTAAAAACCAAATGGCGTAAAGTTTCATACCAACTTTCATTAGAGGGTTCAATATTCTGAGCTAAAAAAAAACTGGACACTAGTTTGAATCAGCTCCGAATAAGAGCTTGTACGGTGCTCTAGACTTGCAGGGCATGTTGTTACTAGTTTCCCGAACCTATTTTGTACTGACAACCAAGGGTCAGTGAAGGCCGACTCCCAAATATATAAGGAGGCCTTTGCTACATCTTTCCATTAGATAACTAGTATCATTAGATAACTAGAATCATTAAATAACTAGTATCATTAAATAACTAGTATCATTAGATAACTAGTATCATTAGATAACTAGTATTATTAGATAACTAGTATTATTAGATAACTAGTATTATTAGATAACTAGTATCAATAGTTAAGTAGTAGAATACGTCTACCTAGGAAGACATATCAAGGTTATGAAAAACACTGTATATATATAGACATTGAATTTATAGACATGGATCTAGAAGAATGAGAAATTCCGTGGAAGGTGTAGTAGGTGGGTATAATGTATGGTGGGCCAATTATGAGTCCTGCTTAACATGGAAGCTGTTTTAGTTCCACAGCTCAACAAAGACACACCTTTGAATTAAAATGTCTTAGTGTAGACTTAAAGATTGTGTGCATTACACCACTATGATAACCAGTTAGTAATACATTTCTGCATAAGTCTCATAATATATTGGTTGATGGTTCCTCAAGAGAAGAACCGGAGTGGCTTATATACCTTTGAAAAAAACGTGAGTTCGAAAAACTCTAATAGGAAGAATCAGTCTGGAATATTCGATGCTTCATAATACCCTCATAGTCAGGACTCGGCCTATGGTGGATTTATCAAAGAGGTATCAGATCACGTCCATAGTATAGATCAGAGTACTGTACTATAATCTAGGGTAGTCTCATACCCATTAAACGAAGTTACAGGAATATACCGTATAAGAAGGCCAAGGAGACAAATCGTTGAGGAACTCTGCCGCTGAGGACTAAGAATCCAAGTCTTGTTCCACTAAATAACATGTGTGGGGAATGGTGGTACTATACTTGATCTAGAAGATCATACTAATGTTCAAGTCTCACAGTTTCATTCACAGTTTCATTAACAGTCTCATTAACAGTCTCATTAACAGTCTTATTAACAGTCTCATTAACAGTCTTATTAACAGTCTCATTCACATCCTATCGACAGTCAATCAATATGATACCCAATACATATAGTACGGAGGCTGATTTAGAGGTGATATAGAGGTGATATAGAGGTGATATGGAGGTGATATAGAGGTGATATAGAGGTGATATAGAGGTGATATGGAGGTGATATAGAGGTGATTTAGAGGTGATGAATGACTGACTATGGTTACATACAACCCCGAAAATGACTGAAAGGTGCGGTGAATGCTGTTACCAAAAGTGGAAAGATGAATTGGTAACCGATAGAAGTCATTCACTCTTATTCAAACTCTCCTTATGGAGTCACCAGCACCAATGACGTACAGCAACTCAAAGCCAATGTTACCAAGCGTCTTTCTCAAATCCATACCTTGGCCGAATTGCAAAGTGCAAGTGGGAAATCTGACTACATCTCCGAGAACATCCACCAGTTTCCTACACTTGATGGTGTGCACAAAATTGCCAAGTTCGACTCCACGGGTGCCATCCAGTCTGTTTTGTGCAAAGCTGTGTTGTTCGATGTTGCATTTAATTATATTGGGTACAGCGACGGTGTGGAGAGAAGAGTGAGTACAACTACTCCCTCCAGTACCTCTAATACTACCGAGCAGAGTGATAAGAAAAAGGGTGGATTTTTTGGAATCTTCGGAAGAGCCTAGGAACTTAAAGAGAAAGAGAGGAAGAGTTAGAGGGAAGAGACAGAGGCAGAGACGAGACAGAGGCAGAGACGAGACAGACGAGACAGACGAGACAGACGAGGCAGAGACACAGGAAAAAGAAGAAGGGAAGAGACAGAAACAGAGAGGAAGAGGTGAAGAGGTGAAGAGAGAAAGAGGGTATCTACAGGTATGGAGAGGTGACAGATTTATGTGTTTAAGAATTATTAATACACTCAGTCCTCTTCACAGTCTCTTCTTTACTCTCTCTTCTTCACACTCTTGTTCACAGTCTCTTCTTCACAGTCTCTTGTTCACAGTCTCTTCTTCACAGTCTCGTCTTCACAGTCTCTTCTTCACAGTCTCTTCTTCACACTCATTCACTCTAAATCTCTATTCACACAGCTATTCACACACAGTCATAGAACTATATAGAGGTAATGGTATATAGCTCCAGCTATACCCAACATAGGACCCAAGATGGGTACCAATTGTGAACTAAGCATAAAGTAAGAAATATATCTAGCTCTATCATGAGACTCGGAGATATCTTCTATAGCACCAATCCCAACGGCCACATTGGTGTAGAATAAGTGAAAGCTTCGGTGCCAGTGAAATACCATTACCTCCATTGTCTTTTGACCAATGAAAGAATTACTCCAAAGCAGACTTTGATCAAGAAGAATATACAGAAACGAAACCTCATGGAGGAAGAAACTGTCCTTCTTGGTAACATAATCAGCGAAGGCCATCAAAACTTTGTCATGGCTTACAATATGCTTACAGGCATCAGAGTGGCTGTTTCACGATGTTCAGGAGTCAT